>NDGN011460936.1:0-10203 GCA_002564285.1 Tympanoctomys barrerae
CCAAACACACACACACACTCTGACTGTATCTCTATCCTGTGGCCCAAGGCAGGTGCCTCTCTCAGTGCGTTGCTTGGTGACCCTTGGCTGCCCAGGCTAGTGATTATGCAGCTGCCCGGGGCGGGCAACTCCTCTTACCCTTTGATTAGAGCCTAACCTTGCCCACCTCAGCCTCTAATTTCCCAGGTACCCCTACCATCTCCAACAAGGGTGCCCTGGGCTGTGGGAGCCACAGCCCCAGGAAGAGACAGGCATTCAGCATCTGGACTGCCTTTTCCTACAGGATGGGAGGATCTGCACCAACTGAGGTAGCTCTGCTCCTCCAATTCAGGCACTGCACTGGGCAGGCGGGCAGGCAATAGGTGACAGCGGCCCTGGTCTTCCCTCCCAACCTCTAACTTCAGCATCAGGGAAACAGGTTTGGGATGTTGAACTGGGGCTCTGCCCTAATGCATGGAGAAATCAGGCGGACACCACACTGCTCTGAGGGTGAACTTAAAGATTAAAAGATTAAGACATTGGGGCCAGGGAGATGGCAGATGGCTCAGTGGAATAAGCGCTTCCCTGGCAAGCACAAGGGCCTGAGTTCAATCCCTGGTTCCGCAAAAAAAAAAGAAAAGAAAAGATTAAGACACTAATCCAACTAAAGAACACGCACACACAGTGGCTCTTAAACACTTTGGGTGGTGCTGGGAGAAGTGAAAGCCTCCATCCTCTCTCCCATGAGGATTCATTAGCTAACTGTTCATTTCACCACTACAGGAAATAATCCAGAGGTGGGCAAAGGCACTCACGTGATTATCCCAGTGGACAAAGGGAGCAGTGGGGGCTGGAAGGCCCATGTGACGAAGGCCAGTGGGCAGAATCTGAACCTGCGGGTCCACACCTCTCCTAATGCCATCATTGGCAAGTTTCAATTCACAGTCCGCACACGCTGTGAGGCTGGAGAGTTCCAGCTGCCCTTTGACCCCCGCAATGAGATCTACATCCTCTTCAACCCCTGGTGCCCAGGTGAGCCACCTGGGGTCAGGAGCAGAGGGTGGGCAGGAAGGAAGGGCAGGTCTCTGACTGGTGCCTGGATACAGGAGAAGTCACACTTCCATTGTCCAGGTGAAAGATCCTGGACCCAGTATTAGAAAGTGGTCCATTTCATGTCCCCTGAAGAAGGGCCTGGCCATGGCCAGCCTTCCCCCACTATCTCTGTGTTCCCTACCTCCTTCTTGAGAGAAGTCCCATTAGCCTAATGTGTCCCTATTTTCTTCTGTGAACTTGAATTCTACAGACCTCCCAGGTGGTGGGTGGTAGGGCCCAGGGTGGGAGTGGAGAGAACTAGCTACATGTTTTCTGGGGACAGAGGACATCGTATATGTGGATCATGAGGACTGGCGGCAGGAGTATGTGCTTAATGAGTCTGGGAGAATTTACTATGGAACTGAAGCACAGATTGGAGAGCGGACCTGGAACTATGGCCAGGTATGGCTGGCTACTGTCACATAACTCAGGGGACATGGAGGGTAGAGCAAGCTGCTGGCCTGGAGTTTGAGCTCTGTCAAATTGAGCTGTGGCCACCTCTGCCTTTTCTCCTTCCAGTTTGACCACGGAGTGCTAGATGCCTGCCTGTACATCCTAGACCGGCGGGGCATGCCATACGGAGGTCGTGGGGACCCAGTCAGTGTCTCCAGGGTCATCTCTGCCATGGTGAATGCCTTGTGTTTTTGAGCCCTGTTTAGTGTCCTCCTGCTGTCTCCCTTTACCCCCTGCCCACTGGTCTTGTACTTGCTGGATTTCTTAAGTACCCAAATGCTGCCCCTGCCCTAGAAAGGGTACTGCAGAAAAAGGGCTCACTCCTCCTTTATTACGTGTCCCCCATTCTACCTTCCCTGGCTCTTGTCCCAGCTCTTGTGGAATGTAGGGCCAAACCCAAAACTTGGCACACCCAAGATTCACATTCCTGTGTCAGACAGTGAGGGGGGTATGCATTCAGGAGGAGGTGGGTGGGGTCAGGCTGACCCTGAGAACTTTACAGGTGACAGGAGTTGGAAAGTCAGAGCATGGGAGGCCGGGGATCCTGCCTGAGTCCCTCCCCCTGCTCACCCCACCCCATCTTGTCCTGGGCAGGTGAACTCCCTGGATGACAATGGAGTCCTGATTGGGAACTGGTCTGGCGATTACTCCCGAGGCACCAACCCTTCGGCGTGGGTGGGCAGCGTGGAGATCCTGCTTAGCTACCTACGCACAGGCTATTCTGTCCCCTATGGCCAGTGTTGGGTCTTTGCTGGTGTGACCACCACAGGTAGTAGAGGACCTGGGAAGGGAATGGTCTAGGCCCCATGAGGAGGAGGGAGGGAAGCCAGGTTCCATCTTCACGCAGCCAAGCCCAGCTCTGGCCATAGCATAGGGCACAAGCAAGGGTGGATGGTAAGCTGGCCTTAATTATCATTAATTATTGTTAACAACAGAAAGAGCCTAAGGGAGAGGAGGAGGAGGCAATAGGCAGGGCCTGAGCCAGACAGGTGGCCCAGCTTTCCTTAATCCCAAGTGCTCTGTGGTTCGAAGCCCTCCTGGGCACTGTGGTCCCTGAGCCTGTATACTGTGCAGATAGGCAGCGTTAATTGCCCTTTTCCCCTGGTATCCTTGACCTGACATCTCACTCGTCCCCCACCTCATGCCCTGAACCTCAACCCTGGCTCTTCCACAGTGCTGCGATGCCTGGGTCTGGCCACACGCACTGTCACCAACTTCAACTCTGCACATGACACTGACACATCCCTCACCATGGACATCTACTTTGATGAGAACATGAAGCCACTTGAGCATCTGAACCATGATTCTGTTTGGTGAGGCTGGGGCTATCCTGGACTGCTGCTATCTGCTGCAGATGGTCCCCTGAGGCCTGGATGTGGAGGGAGGCAGGAAAGGGAATTGGGCAGGCCTTGATGGGAGTCTCACACCTAGGCCTTCCTCCATGTCCACCCAGGAATTTTCATGTGTGGAACGACTGCTGGATGAAGAGGCCAGATCTGCCCTCAGGCTTTGATGGGTGGCAGGTTGTAGATGCCACACCCCAGGAGACTAGCAGTGGTAAGGCAGCCCCTATCTGGCTCTTAGACCCACATCAGCTCCCTCCAGATCCCCTCCACCTGAGTACCAATGCTAGAGTGTCAGGTTGGCCTAGGTCTGAGACCCGAGTCCTTTAATCCCAAAGTATTTTAAGCGGGCTTCTCAACTAAACTACCATTGGGCCATTTTAACCTTTTTATGCAACTATTAGCCTTAATTTTATTCATAAGGGTTAATTTTATTTATCATAGATAATATACTCAAACGGTTCAAAATTCAAGATTCAAGAGTAGGCAAAGAGATCTCTTTCCTTCAGCAAATCCACTATTTTTACTTTTTATTTCCCCCTTTACACATCATGGATATAATAAAAGGGACTTTTTATTTATATATCTACTTTCAAGTTAAAATGTCATAATTATTAGTGAAAAAATAGCATATAATTGTATAACATGAAGTGTAAACATTTCCTGTTTTTTCAGGGAAATGGTTGCTTTCCTTTCTTCTTTTTTTGTTCATTGTTTTCAATTTGTTTTTCGGGGACCCTGGTGGGCTTATTTGTTTGTTTTTGAGACAGGGTCTTGCTATGTAATCCATTCCAGCCTTGACCTATTTAGCCCAAAATGGCCTTGAATTTGCAATCCTACTGCTTCTCTTACATGCTAAAATTACAGGCAGGCAGAACCATACCGGCAAGATGGCTTTTCATTTAATTTTCTACTTTCTTTTTGGGAGCGCACTCCAAACCTGATACATCATAAACCTAGAAGCTTGGGCCTCTAGGCAAGCACTCTACTCTACTCTTGAGCTACATCCTTAGCTCTGGACCCACAGTCTATACTTTTGGAAGTTTAACCTGGTAGTTCTGAAGACCTCTCAGGTTTGAGAAATACTCCATGCCCCGTGAGACACATGGAAGGGTGGCCTGCATAGGTGGGGGCACTGCCTGGCACTCAGAGCAGACCTGGCCCAACCCTCCCTTATTGAAACACATTCTCATTTTCACCAAGTTCCTCTCCTGTTTGTTCCATTGTTTAATATGAGTTAGATGTATAGAAAAATCAAGGCTCAGGATTCAAAGAAAAAGACCAGCCCTTAAAACATTGCCCTCACATGTAATCTGGGGTGACATAATCTATCAGTCTCTTGCCTCTCTTATGTCTTGTCTCTTTTCTGTATTCACAAACAGAATTCTGCAGAAATGAGCCCTACTGCACACTGCTCAGAGGGCCCCAGTCCCTTCCAACCTTTACTGTCTGGCCCAAGCGCCTTGGGCTGCCCTTCCAGCCTGCCCCTCCCCAAATCCAACAGCCTGGCCCAGCCTCCATTAATTCTTTGGTCTCTTCCCAGACCCTTCCCTCTCAACCATCTATCTGTATAAATGGTCCCCATGAGTTGTATGTCTGTGAGATGAGGAGCACTTGGCCCTGACACGGGGGACTCTGAGCTCTGGCCCCTCTCTAAGGAGAGGTGGGGTGGGTGGCAGGCAGGGAACCCTGGAACCAGTGAAACCAGGCCTTGACTGCACCTTAATCACTTCTTAGATGAGATACCTTGCACATTTGGGCTTTTATGTTCTTGTACACAACATGGAAATCATAAACACTGTATAAGGAGGATTAAATGAGAAATCATGTACCAGGGAGGACTAGCAGCATGCCTGGAACATTGTAGCCATTCACTAAATATTTAGCTCCTTCATCTGTCTCATAAGATCCTGGTATCTATTTCACCTGGCTGAGCCTGTTTCCCCATATGTAAAAGGAGGCCATCATATTAGGTGTTGTTAAGATTCTTTCCTGTCAGACAGCCTGTGCTTCCTGTTTGCCCTCTTCTACACAACCTCTGCCTGCCAGCCCATCTCCTCCAGAAAGCCCTCCTAAGTCCAATAAAAACAGAACTCCCCCCTTCCCCACACCCCACTTCCCAGTAGAGAGGACAAAGTAGGCTACAGAGCTGAGATATTGTGAATCCTTCTGCAATGGCAAAGATGGTGTCATTCTCCTAGCCAGCCAGCAGAGCCACTCTGGGCCCCGGGTTGGTTCTGAAGAAGGATGAGGATCCAGGTGAGTTGCAGACACTGGACATCCAGCCTTGGCTGGCCCAAAGAGTGTGCTTCTGACAGCCATGCCTACCCTTGTCCCTTGGTTTGCCCCAAGCCCATCCTCTGGCAGAGCTTCCTGGGCTTAAGAAATCTGATAGCTCTCTGTTTTCCCTCCTATGGTTTGACTAAGTATCAGATGACCCCAAGTGTCTGGATGAGGGCTACTGGCTTTGTCCAGAGGCTATGAGCCAGAGGGTGCAGGGCTTGGTAGAAGGGACCCTGAGCCTACCCTCTCAGCTTCCTCAGGACCCTCACCTCTGCCCTGCCTCCCTCCCTAGGCATCTTCTGCTGTGGTCCCTGCTCTGTGGAGTCCATCAAGAATGGCTTAGTCTACATGAAGTATGACACACCCTTCATTTTTGCTGAGGTGAGGGCTGGGCTCCAGGTGCCCCCTCAGGCCACCTGGAATGATGCATTGGCTTCAGGCCTGGGTCCTCTGGCCCTGACCTCACCGCTGACTGACTAGCTGTGTGACCTTGGGCAAGTCACTCATTCTAGAGGCTTAGTTTCCTCAGCTGTAAAAAGGGGATAATAATGGCTGCCTTGCTTCCTGCACTCAGGATCAAAAGAGATAATGGGTATGAAACTGCTTCACAAGTCATAAAACCAGTGAATGAGCATAAGGGATTACTGTTATTAATGCCAAAATGTGCAGCAAGGAGCCTCCCAGACCAGCTTCTCCCCACCACTCTGGCCTCTTCTGGCTCAGCTTGGAATCGCCCAGATAGGCCCTCTCAGGAAACTCTCCAACAATGAACCTGGTTCTGCCTTGCAGTACCTGGGATTATCTCAGGGTGGAGATAGGGGAGTGACATGGGACTAGGGGCCTAAGCCACTCTCACCCCTGGCTAACTCAGTGCTGTTCACCCCTCCTCTCCAACAGGTGAATAGTGACAAGGTATACTGGCAACGGCAGGAAGATGGTAGCTTCAAGATTGTGTATGTGGAGGAAAAGGCCATTGGCACGCTCATTGTCACAAAAGCTATCAGCTCTAACATGCGAGAGGACATCACCCACACCTATAAGCACCCAGAAGGTACCAATCTCCCAGTGCAACCTGCCCTATGCTGAATGTTCCTGCTGAGCGCTCACTCACCTCAGCTGGAGCTGGGACCTCACCCTTGACCCTCAACCTCCAGGCTCAGAAGCAGAGCGGAAGGCAGTAGAGACAGCAGCTGCCCATGGCAGCAAGCCCAACGTGTACGCCACCCGGGACTCTGCTGAGGACGTGGCCATGCAGGTGGAAGCACAGGATGCTGTGATGGGACAGGATCTGACTCTCTGTGTGGTGCTGACAAATCGCGGCAGCAGTCGCCGCACTGTGAAGCTGCATCTCTACCTCTCTGTCACCTACTACACTGGTGTCACAGGGTCCATCTTCAAAGAGAGCAAGAAAGAAGTGGCGCTGGCACCAGGAGCCTGTAAGTACTCCTTCCCCTGCCCTGACCCCTAGATGGCCAAGCTCCCAGAGCTGTAGATGAGGAGCTCCCAGAACAGTGAAAACCCCTGGGGAAGGCTCATCTGGGGAAGCAGGCCTCAATGACCCTGTGCCACTTTCCACCAGCGGAACAAGTGACTATGCCTGTGGCCTACAAGGAATATAGGCCCCATCTCGTGGACCAAGGGGCCATGCTGCTCAATGTCTCAGGCCATGTCAAGGAGAGTGGGCAGGTGCTGGCCAAGCAGCACACCTTCCGCGTGCGCACCCCAGACCTCTCCCTCACGGTAAGTGCAGCTTTCTGGGCATGAGGGGTGGCCAGTAAGCAGTGACCTGGGGCTGAGGGAAACTGTAGGAGAAGGGGGAGGGCATTAAGCTAGGAGCAGGCCTGCCTGATGGACATTTCTAGGAGAAAAAGTTTCAGGACCAGCTCTGATCTCTCAGACTTCTGTTCCCTCATCTATAAAATAGGATCAGATGTCCTTGATTCTGTGGTAATTATGGGGTGGGCTAGAATTTCCCTTGTGACTTTTGGGAAGACTTCAATCAGGAGAATATGACTTGGGAAAATTTGATGCTAAGTACTTCCTCTTTGAGAGCAGCATACAGCCCCATGTGTTTAGCCAGGGTCTCTGATGTGGGAAGTATCTTTCTTTCAGTTACTGGGAGCAGCCGTGGTTGGCCAAGAGTGTGAAGTACAGATTATCTTCAAGAACCCCCTGCCCATTACCCTGACCAATGTTGTATTCCGGCTCGAGGGCTCCGGGTTACAGAGACCCAAAGTCCTCAATGTTGGGTAAGTCTGGATTTTCTTGCACTGTTGCCTCACCACCACCCCTGCCTCCAGGCTGCCTTGGGTCCCAGCTTTGCTTTCTATCTTTCTATCTAGGGCAGGGACTCTACACAGCAGCATGGGACCAACTAAGCAGTTCCCCCAATTCATTCAATTCAGTGCAATCAGTGTTTGGGAGGCCTGCTGGGGCCTCAGGCCACGCCCCATGTTCCTGTCCCGCCTCACCTTCTAATTAGTGAGTGAAACTCCACATAGGAATCATTAGCAAACCACACTGCCCAGCACTTAAGAGTTGACCAGGCACTTTCAGGAATATTATCTCACTTGGCAATCACTAAAGCCCTTTAGAGACTGTCATGTGATTAAAAGCAAAGCTGTAGAACCCTAAAGATTTAGATTCTATTCCCAGCTCTATCACTCCTGATTAGGTCCCCTGGAGCAAGGGGTATAACTCTTCTAAGTCTCTAAGTAGCACTTGGATTGAGGGTTGGTTAATCTAGTACATGGCTCAAAGTTAGTGTTCTGCCACTAGATGTCATTTTCATTATTGTCATCATCACTTGCCACATGGGAAAGCTTGTAGCCATGTCTCACAAGGGCTTACAGAGTAAAGGGAGCAGACTATTCTCTCCACTATGGCACATACAAGGCCCTCAGTCACTGCCCAGTTTGTGCCATGACAGCTAAGCAGCAGTTCAAGGGAGCAAGCTTTGTGCCAGGTCCTTTTACCCAGACTGGGCCTAACCTCAGGTTGATGAGACTCTGGGCTCAATGATGATGCATACCGCACTGCATTCCTAGGCCAAGACATTCCACACTCTCTTTCTCCCCAGGAAAAGCATGGCTTCCCATTAGATCTGCTTTTTAGTGGTAGGGACAGGCATTTTCATGTTCAGAGAAGACTTCTGGGAGAGTCTGGGCCCTCTCTGCCCATTCCCTTCCCCACTCCTCCTGTGGCGGCTGCTACTTTTTCCATCAGGCCAAAGCTGAGAAATTTGCTCTCCTGAACTTTGCCCCAGCTGGGGCCCCTTCAAACTCTGTGTTACTTCACAAAGCAGCTGTCCTCAGTCACACTACAAAGGCCTCTGGCAGCTCAGACAGTGAAGCTTGAGACCTCATGTAGGCTCCTGGTCATGTCTGATACATATCTCACCAGCACTTCCACCATGATGGGGGAGACTCCCCTGTCCTGTGGTGTCCCAAGACCAGACATCCTTCAGCACTCCCACTGGAGCCTTGACTACGATGGCACCTGGACCTGAGGGGAAAACCATTATGCTGAGGGTCAGACACCTGTCCTTTCCCCTTAACTGAGTCTTTGTAGTAGTTCTTCCCCATTTGAGGGCCCCAGTCTGCCATAAATGAGAGTTAGATCATGGTCTCTCATGGCAGACCTTCCTTAGACATTTTGTGACTCCTTGACTGCTAATTCAGACCAGGGCATCCAGGACATTCGGAAACCTCAACCTAAGCTGTTGGTTCAGATGCATTAGATTCCAAGATGGGTGTTACTTTGCCTCCCATTTGCACATCAAAGGCAATGGTATGGTGTGGAACCCCATTATACAAGGTGTGCCACCTCAGCATGGTGACAGGCACTTAATAAACATTCCAGGATTTACTCCTCCAGATGACTGTTGTCACCATCCAAACAGTCACAGGGAAGCTGGAAGTCTGTCCCAAGTCCTTCTTGGGAATTTCCCTCACAGCATGAATCATACTCTCTACTATTACACTTAGAGTGGGCAATTTCCCTTCTTGGTCAGGGGATTTGACTTTGAGAACAAAAGCCTGAAGTTGTGGAGCACTAAGACTAATTAACAAGGTAAACAAACAAGGGTATAAGGTCCTTTTCATTCAGAGCAAGGTGTATGGTGCTCTTTTGGCCAACGCATACACAGAAAGAGTCTGTTATGAAGGATAGGCTGGCCGCCTGTTTGCCTGTGTGTGTGGAGGTGGGTATGGGTGTGTGTATGTGGGCGTGTGTATAAAGGAATCTGTTTAAAAGTCCAAGAGTTTGTTTTGTTTTGTTTGAGACAGGGTTTCACTATGTAGTCTATGTAGACCTAGAATTTACTATGTAGCCCAGGCTGGCCTTGATCCTGTGCTGATTTGATTCTCTTACCTGGGCCTCCAAAGTGCTGGGATTATAGATGTGCATCACCATGCACAGCTGAAGTACAAGGTTTTGGAAGTGTTCCAAGCCCCGTCAACACAACTAAACAAGTACCCAGTTGAAGGGCAGCACCCTCCAGGGTGTCTAAGTCCCAGTATGCACATCAGAGAGTAGCTTCATTACCCCCCACCGACACAGCTACAAGGCACACTAGTATTAGCAGCTGACTTGTACTCAACTTCAGTTCCAAGGCAGAGGGACAGTGAAGGCCTCATCTAACACTAAGTCCAGGTCAGGAAGAGAGAATGACACTGCCAGCTAAAAAGTGGTTTCATATGGGAATGTTAATTATTGCACTGTAAAGGTTAATTTCTGAAACATTACAATTAAATGATAGTTAAATACACTTTCAGGGCCAGGAATATAGCTCAGTGGCATAAGTGCCTGCCTGGCAAGTNCAAGGTCTTGAGTTCCATCTCTGGTACCACAAAAGAAGAAGAAGGAAAAAAAAGACTTTCAAAGGCTTTCCCGTGCCTAGACAACTGTTAACCTTGTGTCTATGGAGAAATTTACAAAAAATTAATGCAGATTTATACCAAAACAAAACATAACCTGTTAAACTATAACTTCAGGGGCTGGGGATGGGGTTGAACACCATAGGTGCCTGCCCAGTAAGCACAAGGTCCCAAGT
>NDGN011460941.1:0-20362 GCA_002564285.1 Tympanoctomys barrerae
AAAAAAAAAAAAAAAAAAAAAAAAAAAAGTAGACGCATCCAATTTCACATTAAAGATCAGAGGCATCTGGTTTTCTGACAACTTATATCTACACTTTGATGTCTTTTAATGTCAGAATTGTCTCTTAATGCAAAGGAAGTCTGAACATAAGGTACCTCTGACCATTTTCCCCCTCTTACATTGTAACTCCAGTTTTAAAACAGGCTTATAATCAGCATTTCTCTCTGCATTCCACTCTGCCTCTAGGGAACAGGGAGGCCATGCATGGATGCAGAAAGATATTAAACAGCTCCTCCTCAGCATGTGAGGGGTAAATGATTTCCAGTGCTTAAGAATATGTTCCAAAAGAGTAGAGGAATTCAACACTGAATTTCCCAGCTGCAAAGCAAGGAGAAAGGTGTTCCTTTTAGTCCCTCTTGGTTTTATATGATTTTTAGCTTCTTGAAAAAGAGTGAGGAGGGACAAAAATAAAAGGACCAATTGGAAGGGCTCTGGCTATATTGTGAGGGCTTTGTAAATATACATGCTATTTGAGGTAGCTCCCCCTGGTGTCACCCAGGGGTGGGTTCCTTCACTGTGTCACAGGGTGAATGTTCTTTCCTGCCAGGCATGCGGTCAGTTCTTGAGATAAGAAGATGGAATCATGGACAAACTGGATGAGCAAAGATGCCCATAGATCTGAACAAGAGGGGAAGCTAAACTTCATCACGGCTTCATAATAATTCATTTCTCTGTTAAATATCCACCCAAAGGAGGGACCTAGTGCATTCATAAGCACACTTTGGGCTATGTGCACCCAGCCCGACCAAGAGACTGTTGAATTCCTATCATCTTGTTTAGTGACATTCGTTATCATTTCTAATATTTTTATCATTTTTTATTCTCTTAAGAAAATAGAAAATAAATAAAAACAAAAGGCTGTGTAGTAACAGAAACACCAACCTGTCTGGAAGCCCCTAACCTGTCTGTAAGCCCCTACCCCTTTTGGAAAAAAAAAAACTAGGACAAAATAATAACTTTCTTTGAGCCCCCACAAAAGTGAACTGTACCCTTTGTTGGGGGCTCCATCTGTGGAGCCACCAACTTCTCTCCCTGAGGCTACCAACAGGACAGGCAGCTGTGTTTCATTTCCATCTAACGTTACTATGGTCCACACCACCAGCTCTTCTTCTCAGGTTGAAGTCCCTGCCTACTTTCTCTTCCTTTTCAGCTAAAGATTCTGCCTATAAACTTGGATAATTGTGTCAGTTTCAATTCCCATTAACCTCTGTATCAAAAAACCATGCTAACTGATGGTAGTTTTACTTCAAAGTTAACTCTTAACTTTTACATCCATGTCCCAAAAATTAGATGTTTTGGTTTGTACCTCAATGTCCCCCAAGAGCCTCATGTACTCACAGGGTGGCTTTAAGGAGGTGACTTGATCATGAGGTTATAGCTCACTTATCCTTAGGAGCTGGGCTCTGGTCCATGAGGCAGATGCTGGGCCCAAGGTCCAAAAGAGTTTATCTCTCTCCCTGGCTCTTCTCTTTGCCCTCTGCTTCCCAGGTGCCATGAGTGGGGCAGGCTTTTCTCACCCAGAATCTTCCATCATGCCCTTCTGCCTGGGAGCCAGTAGACCATGGACTGAAACCTCTATAAACCATGAACCAAATATACCTGCTACTTCCCTAACCACCTGTTTCCATCTCAGAATATATTTGTTGGGAGAAAGAAAGCTTCTGTCCAGAAAGGGTCAGAAAGGGTTGTCAAGGATTTGTGTAGAGTAAATTCCCAAAGTGAGGCAGGTCCTAGGTGGGAAACATGGGAACTCTCTAGGTGGGCATGAGGTGGGACACACCTGTGGCCCACCAATAAGATTACAAGTATAACTGCTCAGCTAAAATTAATTAAATAAAGATCAATTGGGGGAAGCGAGTTATATAGCAAGTGGACATGAATACCGACAGGGCTTTTCCTGTAGGGGTTAGGTTAGTGACTCTTCCTGGCTTTTTCAAGGTTCTTGATACCTATTTAGAATATCAATCCCTGATGTCTATCCCTAGGGAGGTATTTGGCTGCATTTGTTTAATATTTTATCTTGATATTTTAATATTTTATTAATAATAAACTATTGATATTAAAATTAACTATTGATAGTTTGATATTTTATCTTGAGGCCAAGCCCACAATAGAGGTGCTTATCTCTCGGACATTTACAAGGTATCTTGACTTCCACATTAGGTCCTCTGAGGGCCTATCTTTGTCTGACTGCCCATAATATTTCTATCTAACTCAGCTACCTACAACATTCCCCTTTGTGAAGAAATAACCTGAACTGCCATGAGGGAATAATGAGCAATGACTGCTCTGGCTTCTTCAGGCTGAAAGGGGTTGTAGCTGATTGGCAGCTGAGAGGGTCTATCTAAAGTCTCTTGATAGATACCAAGTATTTTCATCTTATATAGACACACAGCTTTGAGTCTGGAGGAGACAAAGCCAAAGAAACAAGCATGTATTGACCAAATAATAAGATCAACAGGATAATTATGAATACAGTCAACAATGACTTCTACCAAGATGAGCCAGTAATGGCTGCCCATAAAGATTCCATCTCAATTCTAACCTCATTTCTCTTTTGTTCCAAGACTTATCCCACCTCCAGTCTCTTACGGCACCTGTGTGCAGGATCACAATGCTGCTCTGGGAAGATGATCTCTTATCTTCCCATCTTTACTGTCTTCCCCTTCCCACTTGTGCTCCAATACCCATACCTCCTTTATGTCAATTGGGCCCTGTATCAGTCAGGGTTTTACTAGAGGAGCAGACATAACAAAGATGTACAAATGTATAAGAAATTACAGGATTGGCTTATCATGATCAGCCACAGAGTCTGATGAGGAAGTGTGCAGAGGGCAACTGTACACTGGAGACTGAAGCATTCAGTCGAAGGTCTGGAGCTCACTGCAGTGTTCCATACAAGTCTGTATCAGGAGGCTGATAGTCTGCAACTGAAGGCTGATGAGTCTATACCAAAAGGTTAAAGGGTCCAAGGCAAAAGCCAGAGTCTGCACTAGAAGCCAGGAGATGATGTCCAAACTAACTATGAAGACTGGAGCTCCTCAGAGGAAATGAAATGCTCCATCCTTCCTCAATTCCTTTTTATATCCTTTAAGTGATGAGTCACTCTAGGGTAGGATCTCCATACCCTATAGTGTGGAATTGCTGAATCAATTAGTTAAGTTTTTAATTTATCAAGTTGACACAATCTATCAGCTACTATAGGCCTCATCAAATTCTGTTTGCTCTGATGAGACTAAACGTTACTTTCATTCTCAACTCAACCCACATAATAAATGTTCTAACATTCTATATTTTTCTTCTTAGCATTACTAATAATTGTGGTGAAATGTTTGCTCCTCTCTCCTAGCAAAAATAAAACCTCCATAAGGTCACAGATTGGATCTGTCTAGCTAATGCTAAATGTATACTGCATATTACAATACAGATCTCCAAATAGTCAAACACCAAATATTTGCTGAGTAAATGACTAAAATGGGAGCTTCCTCTATGTGGTCAGTATGCATGGATTAGTTGAACTCTAGAAGACTGGTATACAGTCAGGATTTTCACCTTTGCTCCTCTCATAGCAAGGAGCTGAGGATGAAGAAGCCAGTTTACAAAGAACCCCATATTGGAACTCACTGGAAAGCTGTAGCACTGAAGTTTCCCGATAAACCATGCCTTTTCAACTAAGTTGTTTGATAGGTCACCTTCCTGAATGAAAGGAATGCCTGGCCAAGGGCTTCTGGATTATTGTGCTGACAGGATTATAAAGCAGAGATCTGGTGTGTGGTGTGTGATGCAGAATACAGAGCCAGAGCATTTGCAAAGACATGAGCTGTGATAGTTAACAGATTGTGTCCATTTGAGCAAGAAACACCCAACTCAGTTAGATCAGTATAGCCCTGGGTGTGGATGAAGAGACTTACTGAATACAGGACACCCATCCTGTGTAGGCTTGTACCCTGAATGGAGTAAAACAGGAAACAAAGACAGAAGGTTCACCCTGTTCCTTCAGAGGAGCTCTGATCTTCATGGTGTGTGCCATGGCCTCCTGGCCTCCAGGGCAGACCATTCAGCCTTCAGTTATTGACTTACAGTGAGCTCTAGTCAGCAACATTTGACTGGATACTTCAGGTCTCCAGTGCAGAGGCCTTTTGCACCCTTCTGCACCTGACTGCAGGTGGAGACCCTACATTGTAACCCTACTTTGTGCTGCTCACTGACCCCAAGGATTTCCAACCTCTGACGAATGTTGGTTCCATTGGCAGCCCAGCAACATCCATGTATCACCCATCCATAGGAGCTCTACAACCCCAAAGTATTATTATCTCTGACCACATGGGCACTTCTAGAGTCACTCCAGTCTTATGTTGATGTAAAGTGTTTATTTAATTTGATTAGTTCAGTCATTTCTGTACCAGAGGCTATTCAGGAATCTGAAATACTAGTTTCCTTTGATCCCAAGAATATGGGCCAGATATTAAATCTTAAATCCATCTGTACTAGGGTGTACTAGGATCACTGGGACACAATACTCAACACCTACAACTTTGGTTTAACTTGGCTTATAGTTTCAGGGGATTCAGTCCATGGTCAGCTAGCTCCAGGGCAATAACATCAGGGCAGAAGGTATGTGATGGACAGGCCTGTTCACTTCATGCCAGCTGGAAAGCAGAGAGGAGGAACAGTATGGGGGTGGGAGAGCAGCCGGGGACTAGACAGAACACAAGGTCGCAGCTTCATGACCTACCCAACACACCTGGAAGAGTCAATCAGGAAGACATCCTACCCTAACTGCCATGCCATCGAATAGCAAGTTACTCTTTATTATCAAAGCCTAACATAGTCATTTTGCAGCATAACCATAGGAGTGTCATACCCATGTATATTTTTTATAATATTTCTATTAATGAATTATTAGTCATAATTTATGAGCTTGTGTGCTTAGCAGGTAAAAATCACAAAAATCAAGTGTATTTTTAGTACATATTAAATGTGTAAAAAGCACTAAAATTTTCACATCGGCTGGTTTTTGGTGTACAAAGTCTAAAAAAGAACATCAAAAATTCCTGTATGAATGATAATGAAAATATTAGTAGCAATCCACACAAAAAATTCTTTACTTCAATTATCACAGCTACAGCAGCCTTCCAACATGAAAACAGTGCATTCCATATGCACATATTATGTACACCAATAGCATATATTTTGCTTTTCTGGTCTTTTGATAAGATGTATTTGACATGTGGCTGGTCTTGCTCTTTTTCAGGATGTTCTTATGTTATGTATTCTGTACTTAACAGGAATTTAAATATCAGTAAAATAAATTACTAAATTCTGAACATGTATTTCATGGTTAGAATAAATAGTAACTGTTATGGTTTGTATCTAGTTGTCTCCCCAAAGCCTCATGAAGTCATGGGGTGGCTTCTAGAGTTTGTGATTAATTCTTGATCCAATGCTGGGATTAAGGCTGTGAGTGCTACACCTCCCCTGAGGCAGATAATCTGCATACAAATGTAAGGAGGGGAGAGAGGTTTGCTAGCTGCCTCAACTGCTGCTGTCTTTGAGGTTTTCTGCCACCATGAACCAGAGCTTCCCTCTGCCATGTGACACTTGCTGGCCTTGGAGCCAGCGAGTATGGAGTGAAATATCCACTATGAGCTAAATAGACCTTTCCTTCCTTAATTCTTGGTGTTGGGCATTTTGTCCCAGCAATGAGAGAAAAGTGACTAAGACAGCAACAATTCCACATTAGTGGTATACTTCCTTACAAAATCTAAAATATAATATCAGAAATAAATGCCTATATGAAATAAAATGAAAATACTAGTAACACCCTGCAAAAAAAATTAGTTTAGTAATCACACCTAAATAATAAGAAAATTACATGATAATAAAGTAACAAACGTGTATGAGTGCTTAAGATTGACATCAACATTTTCACATTAGCTTTGCTTGCTTAAAAAACCTAAGAGCTACATCAGAAGCAAAAATACATGTGAGCTGCAGTGTAAACACAAGCAATAGTCTTCCACAGAAAGAATCTGCTTCAGTGGTCACACCCAAGGCAGTCTCTACACTGGACAACTGCATAGTCTATGCACACGTCTCACTTACATGGACAGACAGCACATGTGCTTAGCTTTCCTTTCCTGTGTAGCAGGCCATTCTTGTCACCTCTCTTCTCTTTCTATTTGTCAGTATCTTCCTACTGTGTTGTACCATGTGCACTTTTCAGGGAGAACATATATCAATAAAATAAATTAAAGTATAAAATGTGTAATGCCTGCATAATATGCATCAACATTTTCACATCAGCTATTTACTTGTTGACAAAATCTAACTTATATCATTTGAAATAAAAACCTATATGAGGGCTGGGGAGATAGCTTGACCATCTAAGTGCCTGCCTGGCAAGCACAAGGACCTGGGATTGATCCCCGGAACCACATGTCATGAGCAGAACTGGAACTGGGTGTGGCAGCACACACCTGTAATCCCAGCACTGGGGAGGCTGAGGCAGGAGAATCACTACAAGTCTGAGATGCCTGTATACCGAGACCCTGCATCCATTTAAAAAAAGAAATATGAACTGCAATGAAAATGCCAGCAGAATTCTACAACAAAAGTAAGCATTACTTCTGTTTGCTTGGGGTTTTGTTTGTTTGTTGGCTTGCTTGTTTGTTTTTAAGACAGGTCTCTCTGTGCAGGTCAGGCTGGCCTTATACTCACCATGTAGCTTAGGATCACCTCAAACTCATGGCAGTCCTCCTGGCTCAACTCCCCCAATGCTGGGATTATAGGCATATGCCACCATGACTGGCATGTTGTGGTTTAAAAATTCTTATCAATGATCAAAAATCAAAACTACCTATATGGTTGGTATGTGGATCAATGGCCAAGGGACTGGAGAGCACATTCCTGGTCCTGAGTTTAATTCTTAGTGCCACAGAAACAACCACAAAAATCTGCAAGCAATTTTCAAGATAAATATTGATTTTAAAATTTGACAGGAGATTTAGAATCAGAGGGGGTAAGTGGGGCATATAGGAGGAACAGCAGTGTATCAAGATGTGCTATGTATACACACCTACTCTTTAAGATCAACACAAGCATCTACTAATAAAATAAGAAAAAGTAAAATAGATCATGATATGCACAAATATGAAAGATAACTGGCCTAATCTCCTGAATCCCTCACTTCAGGCTTTTAGTCTGGACAGTTCACTAGGCTGTAGAATTATCAAGCACACTGCTAAGGAATTCTGAAAATTAAAAATAATTTAGTACAAGTTCTCATAATCTTCATCCTTCCCAGATCTTGAGGTCATGAGCTCAGTCATCATTGAGAGAAGCCCCATATTTCAATTCACTACTGTCTCTAGTCAGCAATTGTACAGGACACACAAGGCAGGGCAGTCAAGCATGACAGCCATCCACAGTTTGGAGAATGACTTTCCGCTCCTGGAGGATTCCTGGCAAGTGAGTCTTGGGCCTGTAGAGTCCAAGTCCAACAATAAGACAGGAATCCAAATGCACTCAGAACTCATACCAGCTACAGGCTCCATCTAGTGGCTCACAGTGACAGGGTCAGGCTGCTAAGTTCAAGTCAGCAGGAGGAGGTCAGCGAGCTGAGTTCAAGTGGGCAGGAGGAGGCAGACAGACTATTGTAGGTTGAACAAATGTGGTTCCAGCTTCACAACTAAAAACTGGCCTGAATGTCATTGGAACTAAAGGTGTAGACCTGCTGCGATTATCTACTACCTCAACACAAATGTATGGCTGGATTGCTGGGATTAATTAACATGGATCTGGATGTTGTCTGCCCTCTTTGTCTACCAGTGACAGAGGAAACATGCCCTGAAGTGGACTTTTTTCTTATTATTTTCTTTTCCTCCTCCTTCCTTTTTTTCTACTCTCTCTGTCTTTCTCTTTATCATTTGTTCTTGTTTTATATGAGTGTTAACATGGTTTCCAGTTTTTTGTTGTTGTTGCTCTGTTCTAGTCTTGGTTTTATTTATTCCTTTTCTCTTTCCTTCTGTCTTCTTTACCACCTTCCCAAAGTTCATGTGACTTTCTTTGTGCTCTAGTTTTGCTTCTCATGCCTTCCTCTTCTTCTACTCCTCTATTCCCCCAACCTTCCAGCCTCTTTAAAATTTTGTCCCCCGGTGTTAAAATTGCCAGATCAAGGACTTATTTACTGCACATGACTTTAGATTTTTACATAACAATAAATCTAGAAACTATGGTTAAAGCTGACCATAATAGACAACACAGTTTGCTATCTTCTACTTTATGCTATTGTTATTGCTGACCATACCACAATAGCTGAAGTGACATAATTCTTCTAATCAGCTGTTTTATACAACGACTGAGACTGCCCAAGTGTCATAAAAAATACTACAGGCTAGTGTCAAAGAACCAGGCGTTGGGCCAAGTAGGCAGCAACTTCACACTCCTAATAAATTGAAGACACAGGATCATGCAACAGACAAAACCCAAAAGACAGCTACACATTTTTCAAAAGTAGCTATTTCCTAAATGTTCTAAATACTAGCAATAAAGCTTCTTGCCATAGCAATTTGCAAATATCAACTCAGTAAATAAACCCTAAAAAAACAAAAAGAAAATAAGAAATTACTTAAACAGGAAGCAACCTCAGACTTCCAGCTTAGCAAAGCAAAATCCAGGGAACAATGAGGAGGAAGAATTCAATGTTCACCCAGCTGGACTCTCTGAAATGGTAACAGCAGAAGTACAAAACAAATATTTAAGTACATGAAAAATCAAATAAGCATTAATACAGTTATACTGATGGATCTCAATATCCTGTCAAAAATAGACAGATCAACAAAAAATTAATAATGAAATATTACAACTGAGCTGAAGTTTTGAACAAATGGATTTGGCAGATGTCTACAGACTATTCTTCCCCAGAACACAAGAACACACATTCTTCTCAGCCACACGTGGGACATTCTTCAAACTAGACCACCTAGTAGCTCACAGAACATACTCAAGTAAATGCATAGGAAATTAAATTATCCCATTCATATTGTCACGTGATAGCATAATGACATTAGAACTCAATGACAAGATAAACCATGAAAACGTCACAAACACAAGGAAATTAAATAGCATTTTCCTAAACAAGCAATGGGTCACAGATGAAATTAAAGAAGAAATTAGACAGTTTCTACAATTAAACAATAATTCTAATATATACCAAAATATAATGGCATACTAGAAGCTATGGGACATAGTGAATGTGGTCCTACAATGGAAATTTATGGCAATGAACACCCATATAAGAAAAACATAGCAATCTTAGATAAAGAGTCTAATGCTGAACCTCAATCTTCTAGGAGAAGAACAGCAAGTCAAGCCCAGAGCTTGACTAAGGGAGAAAATATAAGATTAGAGGAGAAATTAGTGCCACTGCAGACTAAGCAAACAACACAAAGAATGAATGAATGAAGAGTTGGTTCTTCAAAACATTAAATATAAATGACAAAGCCTGAGACAATCTTATCAAAAAAAGGAGAGAAATGACTCAAGTCCATGCAATAAGGAATGAAAAATGTGAAATCACAAAATATCTTGCAGAAATCCAGAAGATCATTAATATCTACTTCAAAAAACTGTATTCTAATAGGATGGAAAACACAAAACAAATAAAAAGTTTCCTAGATATATATGAACTACCAAAGCTGAACAAAGGAGATAAAAAAATATTTCAAATGAATCACTATTAGTCAACAAAATTGAAAATGTCATTAAAATCTACCAAGATGAGCAACCCTTTGGGGACACCTCCTATCTCTCAGGAGCTATTGTTACTCCCTATTCCTATTCCCCTTTCTTTTTCTCCAATAAAGTGTCCTACTTGTAACCTCTGTTAAAAGAAAAAAAAATAAAACTACTAACAAAGAAAAGTCTAGGCCCTCACAGATTCTCTGCTGAATTCCACAAGAAATTTAGAGAAGATCTAATGCCACAACTTCTCAAACTCTTTAATAAAATTGAAAAGGAAGCAATACTCACAAATTCATTCTGGACAGTAAACATCATTCCGATAGCTAACCTAGTATTGGATCCAACCCAAAAAGAGAGCTACTGGCCAATCTTCCTAATGATTATAGATATAAAAATCCTCAATAAGATACTGGAAAACAGAATGCAGTAAATCACTAAGAAGATTATACATCATGATTAAGTAAGATTCATCCCAAGGGTGCCAGGGTGATTCAACATACACAAATCAATAAATATCATACTCCATATTAACAGAATCAAAGATTAAAACCCTACTTATTGGGACTGGGGAGGTAGCTCAGTAGAATAAGTGCTTCCCTGGAAAGTGCAAGGGCCTGAGTTCAATCCCCGGTTCCACCAAAAAAACCCTACAGATCATCTCATTGAATGTAGAAAACACATTTGACAAAGTCCAACACTCATTCATGATAAAAAAAAACCTACCAAAAATAACAATAGATGGTCTTTATTTCAATCTGATAATAGCCATCTATGACAAAATAATAACCAACATTATACTAAATGGACAGAAACTAAAATCAGAAACAAGACAAAGATGTCATCACTCTTATTCAATACAGTTCTGGAAACTTTAGCCAAAGCAATTAGCCAAGAAAAAGAAATAAAAGGAATAAGAATAAGAAGTTAAATTACTACTATTTGTGGACGATATGGTACTCTACATAGAAGTCCCCAAAAACTCCACCAAAAGACATGTAGATTTAATAACCAAATTCAGTTGTCTAGCTGAATACCAAGTCAATGCTCAAAAATCAGTAATCTTCCTATACATGAATAACAAATTCAGTGGGAGAGAAATTAAGGAAACAATGTCATTCACAATACCATACAAAAAGAAAGAAAAGAAATACCTAAGAATCAATCTAAGGAAGGAAGTAAAAGACCTCTCCATTGAAAACTGCAGTACTCACTTCTCTAAATACAACTTTTCTATCAGCAATGGAACACCCTCCTCTGACAAAACAAAGGGGAATATAAATAAAGGACTATTTTGTAGTGAAAAAACTATATATGTATATAAAACATAGTTAGCATAGATATACGGCTACCTTCTATTAGTAAAATGAGAAGAAAGGTTTGTACTAATAGTGTTTAGACAAGATGTCATGTCTGCATCTTGTCCTATGAATAAGTACTACAAAGACAACAATAGGCAATGTATTAATTATTATAACTGTCCTACTAACCTGTTTTGAAACTGCTTCATTGTTATTTTTTAATTAAAATGAATAAGAAATTAAAAAAGAAAAAAACTGCAGTACTCTGAAAAAGGAGACTGGAAAGGAAATATGAGAAAAAAATCCATTGTTCTTGGATAAGAAGAACCAGTATAGCGATAATTGCCGTACTTCCAAAATTGTTACACAGATTTAATGCAATTCCAATCTAAATTCCCACAGTATATCACACAGAATTGTAGAAAACAATTCCAAAATTCATTTGAAACCAAAAGAGACCTAGAATAGAAAAGGTAATTTTGGTTGACAAAGGCAAGGCCATAAAGGACAAGGTTGTAACAACATTTATAGCTAAATGGATGCACCTTGAGACCACGCTCAGAAGTGAAATAAGTGGGACACACACATGTACATACTGCATTGTTCCTCTGGTGTGAGAAACCAAAAGTGCAAATAAGACCAAAGTGTATAAAATATGTTGTGAAATTAAACAGAAAGAAAATGCGCTCTCTCTCTCTCTCTCTCTCTCTCTCTCTCTCTCTGTCTTTCTCTCTTCTCTTCTCTTTTTGACACAGGGTCCCATGATGCAATTCAGGCTGGCCTTCAGCTCTCTTGGTACCCAGGCTGGTCTTGAACCTGCAAAGATTCTCCTACTTCAGCGTCCCAAGTGCTGGGATTACAGATGTGCACCACCACACCCGGCTTCTTTCTCATTTTTAAGTCATCTGTTTATTACTATCAGAGTATGCATCATAAATGACCCATCATTACAACATGAATCTTTTTATTGATTACTAAAAGGCTTTCCTTAGGGTTAGGAAGGTGGCTTACTGTCAGAGTACTTGGTTTTTGTCTAGCATGCAAGAGATCGTTGGTTAAATTCCTGGAACCTTAATAAGAGAGCCTGGCTCACTATCATTATTAACTAATTTGTAGTAAATGCTTATTATGTGCCTGGTAATGTGCTAAGCATATTTCATGTATTAGCTCATTTAATTGTGACTATAATTTTCTGAAAGTTAAGTAAGTTGTATGAACTTGCATATCAGACAACTTGCCAAGTTGTCTAATTGGCACAAAAGCCAATCCATAAGACCTACTTACCTTTAATGTCTATAAAAGGTAGAGAAGGATAAAAGCATTTAGCCCCACATTTATTTTTCACATTACTATGTCATATTTTTGATACATTATATGACCTAAGTTTTCTCATGTGGTTTCTTTAGCGAGAAGTAATAACAATAGTACAATATTGAAACAAAACCCTGAATTTTGTGTTAGAAATATTCATAAAAATAAAACTAATACCTACGTTTCATCTGAGACTACCATCAAATAAAACCAGTGGTTTGTTGCTATACCGCTGTTAGGTGAAACAGTGGTTTCCAAATAAGCTGTTCAAAAGCATTTAATTTTGCATAAAGAGGCTTTCATTACACAGCTTTCATTAAAAGTCATTGCTTAATTATTTATGTACCACTCAGGATATTCAAATGATTGGGAAAAAAACTAGCAAGTGACCTTTTACAGATTTGGGCCCAGGGGTCTATAGCATCTCAGGGTGAATTCAAAACACTATTTTGACTTGACTTCTTTGTGTTCATTAGGCTTTAGAAAAGTTCCCACCTAATGTGGTTTCCAATGAGATCTAAAGTCACAGAGTGGCTGGAAAGTTTTGTTGTTTTTGTCCTGCTGGGGATCAAACCCAGGGCCTTACCCATGCTAGGCAAGAACTATACCGCTGAGCGCCTTCCTCAGCTCTTCTGTTTCATTTCAAGAGAAGATCTCACTAAATGGCCCAGGCTGACTTTGAGTATCCCAGTGAGATGGGATTACAGGCATGTGCCTCCTAATCCACGTGTTAGAAGAATTTTTGAATACTCACTGAAGATGCCAGAGAAGGTTGAAGCTCTAAAAGTTATAGAAGCAACCAGGAAAACAATTGGGCTGATAATAAACAGAGTTTTAAAACTAAGTAATTAATAGGTATGGTTAAGCACATCTGCAATCCTGTCTACTGGGGCAGCTGAGGCAGGAGCATGGTATTTTCAAGACTGGACTGGAAAACCTGTGAGGATTTGTCTCAAAACAAAATATAGGAAGACCTGGCATGGTGGTGCATGGTTGTAAACCCAGCACTGAGGAGGCTGAGGCAAAGGAATTGCCATGTGTTCAAGGCCAGCCAGCACTACATAGTTTAAGGCCAGCTTAAACTACACAGCGAGACTCTGCTGTTTGCAAAGCAAAGCAAAGCATATATGAAGGGCCAGGAATTGTATCAGTGATCATGTCCCTACATTTAATCTACAGGGCCTTTAAAAAAATACTGAATGATAATCACAGCCAACGAAGACTCATTTTGTCACTGGCACTGGACAGCTAGCGTTTCTTAGTGCACCAGGCAGGATCAGGGTGCTGAAGGCCTTAGTCTGGTGAACTCTAGCCCTGCACAGCGACCCAGGAAGCCCTGTAAGGGAACTATGTAAGGGATCCCTGTGATCCCTTAAAAAAGGATGCAAATGAACAACTTGGGACTCAACACTACTCTTTGACACCTTTGGCTTAGAGATTGGCTCCGTGAGAGGGGCGCCTAATCTCTCCACTGTGCTGCACTTCGCTCACATGAAAATCTACCAAGCCCTTGTTATTGCCAGTGACAGGTAGGTAGCACTAGAGCTAGGAAAGTTCTTTAAATTTCTCACTTTGTGCACTAAAGACAACATCCTTACACTTTGTGCTGCTTTTATCAACTGGGAGCAAACCCAGTTACTTTATTGCCTATTCTTTAATCCCCCAATCCTAAGGGACAGTGATGTGAAATTGTAAACCAACACAGCCAAGCACCAGGAAGTATACAGATGATGCATTGGCGCTTCCTTAGGCTGTTGGCTAACTAACCAGATCATTTTTGAATAAAAGTTGAAGTCATGGCTATAATCCCAGTGCTTGGGAGGCTAAAGCAGAAGGGCCACTGTGAGTTCAAAACCAGCCTGAACTACAGAGTGAGACCCTGTCTCATAAATAAATAGGGAGAACCTGTTTCATAATAGTGGCTTCCAGAATTATAATCTAACAGGGCCAAGGAGTGAGCAGGTAAGAAGGTCTGAGGAGATATATGGACATAGAGACTTTCTTTCTTTCTTTCTTTCTTTCTTTCTTTCTTTCTTTCTTTCTTTGTGTATTGGACATTGAATCAATTCTTTTGCACTGAGCTATCTTGAAGCCAATGTTGGTGATCCTTTTAGAGTTCAGGGCTACAAACTGCAACCTCCAAACCCATTTATTTATCGCCAAGAATGAACACTGCAATTAAACCTGGATACTGAGGTTTTAGTTTAGGAAAAACAGCTCTAGATTAACATCTCTTGTTTTAACACACACACACACACACACACACACACACACACACACTATAGATTCACCATAAGTTCACCACCCCTTGCTCTAAACCATTTTTCATTTTGAGACAGGGTCCTGCAGAATTGCTCAGGCTGGGCTCAAACATGAAATATATCAGTTTCAGTCTCCTAGATTCCTGGGGTTACAGGTGTAGGTCACTGTTCCCAGCTAGCTTTTGTTTCTGTTTGTTTGCTTTGTTACGCAGAGACAGGGTCTCACTGTGTAGTCCAGGCTGGCTGAACTTCCCATATGGCCCAGGCTAACCTCAAACTTGTGGGATCCGCTTGCCTCTGCCTCTTGAGTGCTGAGATTGCAGGTGTGCATAGTCTCTGTTGCATAAACAGGTATTTACTCAGATCAAGTTATGTTTGCACGTCAATGAAGGTTTAGGTCATTTAATAAACTCAGTTGGGGCCACACAGGATGTCCCATGCTGTCATCCTAGTACCTGGGAGGCTGAGATGGGAGACTTGCAAGTTCAAAAGTAGCCTGGCCAGCCAAGTGACTTAGTGAGACCCTCTCTTAAAAAAATAAGAAAGCCTTGGTTCCACTCTCCAGTACTGGAAAAAGAAAAAGAACCCTTGGAGCATAAGACTAATCTCTTCATCAAGGCACATAAACATTGGCCTCTCAGATCCACATTTATTCTTTAGAATATTTCTATGGATGAATTATTCATTATGATTTATGACTTACTTTGCTAAGCAATCAGTACTCGGCAGGAAAAATATCACAAAAATAAAGTATCGAGTTTTTAATATTTATTGGTTCTAAAAAAACAGCGTCAAAAATTTCAACATAAAGTGGTTTTTGGTGTACAAAGTCTTAAAAGATCAGAATTAATTATCAAATGAACTACAATGAAAATACCAGTAGCATGTTACAAAAAATAATCTTCCCTTCAATTATCAATCCTAAGGCAGTCCGCACATGTGACAACAGCACGCCCCATACACACACTTCGCTTATACTGGGAGCACATGCCTTTTGCTTCCCTGGCCTTTTTGTAGGACCTACTTGACCCATTAGCAGTCTTGCTGTATTCTCAGGGTTTGTTTTTTTTTAAATTATCTTATACAGTGTATAGTTGTGTGCTGGACCCAGGAACTTAAAATACTGTTGTGGTTTGGGGTTTTATAAGGGAAACAATACAATACAGGACACATATTTTCTTTTTATAAGATCATTTATAATGAATCACCAAAAGAATCATATACAAAAATAGAGTGTATAAAATCTGCCCACAAACTAAAGACCGAAGAACCCAGCTGAGGGCCTGGATCCCACAACAATATCCTACATGAGAGACTAGGCATGGTGGCGTGCACCTGTAATCCCAGCTCTTGGGAGGCTGTAAACAGGCAGATCTAGTAGTGAGACCCTGAACACCCTGTAGACTCTTTCCTAAAATACAAAAAAAAAAAAAAAAAAATCCTGCATGAGTCCAGCTGAAGACCTGCCTCGAGACCATCACAATGTCTCCCACAAGTTCAACTGGAGGCCTAGGGCCCATGACAATGCCTCAGGCAGGCCCGCTTCACAGCTCTGGGCTGGGAAGGCCCAAAGGTCAGTCGTGGAAGCTAGAAAGTCTATGCCAGTGAGATGAAAGATCTGAACTGGAGCCAGGAAGCAATGCTCGAGGTAAGACCCAGAGCTCCCACAAAGTACCACAGCCATCCTCAGCGACAGTGAAGTCCTGAGCTCCTCTTCCAACAAGAACAACCAAGCTCACCAGGAAAGCCAGTCTGACAAGTTCCTCCAGAAGAACAGCCCAAGAGAACCCGCAGCTTCCTACACCTCCAACAGCCTCTCCAAACAGCTCCCCCGACAGCCTCTCAAGAACTTCTCCAGTCCTCCTCTTACACTGCCAGCCATAACCTCTCATACCCAGCACCACACTAGTTCAGTTCAGCCAGGTGTAACAAAATGACCACCAGTTGGCAGTCTCCTACAAATACCAACAAAATATATTATTACATTCTTACACTGTTCATTTCAAATGGACATCAACATTTTCACATTAGCTGCGTCCTTCTGTCTTAGTTACTTTTCTCTCATTGCTGAGACAAAATACGTGGTACCCAAAATTAAGGAAAGAAAGCTCACAGTTTATTTAGCTCACAGTTTGTGGTGGTTTCAGTCCATAATCAGCTGGCTCCAAGGCAGAGTGGTGTGGCAGAGGGGCAACAGCTCAAGGCTGCAGAAGACAGAAAAAGCAGCCAGAGCAAAAGGGGAGCAGGGAGAGAGGCTCTTTTCCTCTTCCATATTGTCAGCACGCTACCACCCTTCTTTAGGGTACACACACATAACACTCACGCCATCTCTGTGCCCTCCGCTTGCACAGGATGAGGATGTGTACAGTGAGGAGCCTTACCCCCTAGCTGAGTGGCTACTATTACACTAAAGTACAAACTTTCAGAGGAGAAGTAAGGGATGGGTCACTGGAGGGCTTGGTTTTGTCTGCTCAGAGATTCTGCAGGCCTAATCTCCTTTTGTTGTTTTATTACATTCTTTTCAGTCCTTGTCCCCCAGCCCAGGGCAATGTGTCTAGGCAAACACTCTATTGAATGACACCCTCCAGTCACGGGTCTTCTTTTTACTTTCACATGTATGTATAAAGGAGAAGGAAAAAGGACTGGACCCCAAACTGACATGAAGAGATCTCCTTCCTTAGTGGGCTATTGAGTTGGACAATTCAAATTAATTACCTGAGGACTTTTTGCTGTTGTTGTTTTGTTTTGTTTGAGACCTGATACCCTAAGCAGTCCCAGCTGGCCTTGAGCTCACTGTGTAGCCTAAGCTGGCTCGAATTCACAGAGACCCTCCTGCATCAGCCTACAGAGTGTTGGGATTACAAGGGTGCACCACTTCACCTGCCCACCTGACTTTCTAAAAACAGAAGCATCAATACATGTACCAACTCCACACAGGAATGTAAACATTATATACTGCAAACAAATACTAATAAAAAATTTTAAGAACAAACATAAAGTAAGTTGCCTACACTACTCCTTCTTTCCTTGACAATGGGCCACTGGGTCTTTGGCAGTGGTGCTCAGCAGTGTTCCTAAGCTGACTGCTAGCAGAGAGGGGCAAGTTGGTCGCTCTGGGAGTGGCATGTCGTCATGCCATCACCGTCCTTCCTCTGCGTCCCTTCACCTGCCCATCCTCTCTAGTCTTCCCTGGGAGACTGCAGTAAAAGGAAGAACAGGCCCCAGGACAACACAAGATGCTAGCTGGGTCTCCAAGACAGACAACGGTGCACACCCTTCCTGCAGGGGCAGCTGCAGCCCTGTGACCGCACAGCTAGTTTGTTGCTGTGGCTTGGCAAGCCCTCACCCGTGGGGGCTGCTTGTTGCTCTTCGAAGGAGCACATTGTTTTCATGAGTTCCCTGTAGTTTTTCTGAATGCACACATTTTTAACATATTTTGCAGTTCAGTCTTCAGAGACATCTATTATGTTTCTCCCATTACTCATAAATCTTTTACTGTTAGAATCATTTATTTTCAGCATGATTTCAAGAAATGGGGTATTCTCCTCACATCTAAAATAACAGAATAATGTACACTTCTTAGGAGCTTCTAAAGAATGCACCTGGTCCAAACTGTTTTCATTGGGTACAGAAAAAAAAAAAATATATATATATATATATATATATATATATTTAACACAAGAGATGAAATTGAACAAATCTTTGGATTTCAACTTGAACTTCAAGCATAAATATTGGGCTTAATGATCACTTTAAATGACATGTTAAGGGAAGGTCTTAATAGGGGTTTGTGTGAATGTTATTGAGTATTAGAAATGCATGGTTTGGGCCAGCCAAATAGCTCAGCGGATTAAAAGTGCCTGCAAGCAGGCACAGGGGCCAGGGGTTTGATCCCTGGGCCTACTATGTCAGCCCTGCCCCTGGGGCATGCTGGGATGGCAATTGAGACTGGGCATGGTGGCGTACGCCTGTAATCCCAGCACGTGGGAGGCTGGAAACAGGCGGATCACTAGGTGTCTGATCTAGTAGTGAGACCTGAACACTCTGTAGACCCTTCCCTAAAATTATAAAAATAAAAATAAAAATCATGGCTTGTGGAATTGGCAGATCTTTTTTTTTTAACTTTAGAAAAATCTTATTTATTTATTTATTTGGCGTAGGGTCTCACTATGCAGCTTGGGCCTGTAGTGATTCTCCTGTCAGAGCCTCCCCAGCGCTGAGATTACAGATGTGGCCCTCCTTGCCCAGTTCTGGTGGCATCAAGTGCCTGGAGTTCTGGAGCCAGCACAGCATGTGGTACTGGGGATCAAACCCAGGTCCTGGAGCTTGCCAGACAGTCGCTTAGACCGCGGAGCTATCTTGCAAGCATCATGCCAGATCTTTAAGTCATTCAATTACAGCCATTCTTGAGTACCCTAAAAATGAACCAACAGGGTTCAAAGAAGTCAGAAGGAAGTTTCAAAGCTCCCCCGAGTGCCCCGTCTGATCTATGGACGCAGGACTCAGCCCACAGGGCCATCGTGTCTACCGCTCTGATTTTTAAGAGGCTGAGCCCAGCTTAAGTCCAGACAAGAATGGAGAAGAGCTGAGCAGTGAGCTGCGATGGTGTTGGGAGTGCCGCGCCGGCCTAGCACACTCGCCACGGGGGTCTGAGACTTACCACCCGGGAATAGAATGAAAGTAAGAAAATTTGTCAGTTTAATATTATTAGAAATCCAAAGAAGCGTTTTTAGAATTAAAAAAAACAAACAAACAAACAAAAAAACTTATCCCAGATGGGAACTCCAAAACTTATGAGTAGAATAGCAGAAATGGTAAATTAATGGATAATGATGAAGCACACTGTTCTCCATTGCTCTAAGTAAATACCGGAGACTGGGTAATTTATGAAGAACAGAAGCTTATTTGGCTCACAGTCCTAGAGTGCGGAAGTCCAAAAGCATGGCTCTGGCATCCTCTCAGCATCTGGCAAAGGCCTTTCCTGCTCCTCATAATGTGACAGAGGGCATCACAAGGCAAAACCCAGCGTGTGTGGCCTGAGGGAGGGGTGGGCACGCCTACAGCCCAGCACTCAGAGGCTGACACATGAGCGTCATAAGTTCTTTGGAAACACAAGAGTAAGGCAACACAAAAGTAACTCTATCTAGACTGAACATTTAAGATTTTATACAGTGGAGCCCTAGAGTGATCCCTATGGAGACAACATAAAGCACAGCTAGCAGGCTGCTATCCTCTGTCCCCCTTGTTGCTTTTATTATCTTCCACTGCATGAACTGTAGGCCGTCTGTAATGTGCCACCATGTCTTGGAGCCAGCTGATTATGGACAGAAACCTCCTCAAATGTGAGTTAAATAATCCTCCTTTTAACTCTGGGCATTGGCTATTCTGTCTCAGAAAACAGAGAAAAGTAACTAAGATAGAGTTATAGAAAAATAAAAACAAAAGGAATGGCAGGGAAAACAATGTAGAATTGTTGACCCCAAAGCAACCACATTATAATGAACAAAACATACCATATAAAGGGCAGAGATTATCAAAATTGATTTTTTTTGAAATTTTAATACTGCATTTATTTTGTTCAGAACGTTTCCTTTGTACATGTAAGTGTAACTTAAACAAATCAACTCCATCTGATTAAATTCACTTTACATGGTTAATGTACCATGGACATTCTTTCTACTCTGGAGC
>NDGN011460946.1:0-15720 GCA_002564285.1 Tympanoctomys barrerae
GGGATTGAACTCACGCCCTTGCGCTTGCCAGGGAAGTGCTTATTCCACTGAGCCATCTCCCCGCCCCCTAGACTGGATTTCTTTTCCTGACTTAAATCTCACCTGATTTAAATCTCACCTCCTAATCTAGGCTCAGTTTTGGTAGAAGACTTTAGTTAACTAGCCCTTTATCCTGGTTGGAGATGTAATTGTTAACTCATCCATTACTTGTATGAGTCAAATACCTAAATAAAAATACTTACCTTAGAAAGAAACAAGCAGAGAAAAGAAGGTGTGTGGTTAAGAAAAGTAACAGTCCAAAAGAGAAAGTTTGATCCTCAACACCTGTCCCTTTAGGGAGCAAAACAAAATGGAGATGTAAGTGATGTCACATACGGTAGCATCAGAGGCCCTTCCAATGGAACAGGCACTTGGGATCATTAGCTTCACTCTGTCTTCACCTTTTCTTTTCTGGAATCTTCTTCAGGCAGCCCAGGTTGAGATACTTGCAGAAAGAGATAAGAAACAACTGTGCAGGAAAAGAATCATCACCTGTAGTCACTGGTGGCTACTGAGGAAATGCTCATAGCATCCTATGGTTAGCTGGTCCCTTGTTGGGCAATAAAGGCGGAGAGCTTTTGTTCAGGATGTTGAATAAGGAATGCTGTGTGTCAAAAGGAGCGGACTTCCTTATCTGCTGTTTACAGCTACAGGAGAGAGGCTGTTGGTCTTTCTTCCAAGCTCCTCTTTTTAACCATTTGTTCCTATGCTCTGTTTCACGTGATTCCATATACAAAACTTCTGTCTTTCAAGTGTAGAACTTTTGCTGTAGCTACTATTTATAGCCTCTCTGGTGTTTTTCTTAAGACCTTTCTCTGTAGGAAACATCACCATGGTTTTAACATAAAACAGAATTATGCTTTAGTTTTTCCTTGAGTATTTATACTTAGCTTTGCATCTTCAACTTTGAGTCATAATGTACAAAAATATAATCCAAGATTAATAATATTCTTCTGTCTTCTGGACAAAAAAGGAAGTATCTTAGGTACATTACATGGAAATATTAGAACTTTGTAAGAAAGACAAACTTTTTCTCCATCCTATCTTCCAAGTCTTTCTCTTTCCCTGCCCACGATGTGCAAATGTTGTTCACTGTTGGGCTGGAGAGAATTGCTGATGCATTGGCGCTGTGCAGTGGTATTGGTCGGAGGTTGCCCTGAAATGTACCAGCTAAATTTATTTTGTTTCATTTTTGTGTTATATTGTTGATATATAAAAATATATAACTACCCTATAATATTACCTTAAAGAACAAGTCATATTTCTTATGAAGAAATACTTTTTTTCACTTGTGTATTTGGTACGGGGTTTCACTACACAGATCAGATTCATGGTGATCCTCTTGTTTTCAGCCCCGGCCCCCCAGCTCTGGGATTAAAGTCGAGCACCACCATGGCCAGACTCCTCTACTCACTCAGTGAGCTCTGGGGATGGGGCCGGTGTGGCATGCGGGACCAGGGATTGAACCCTGGTCCCTGCGCTTGCCAAAGCAGGTACTTTGTCAGCTGAGCTATCTCACCAACCCCCAGAAATACATGTTTTGTTTACATTTGAAAATAATATGTATCACTATTATTTTATAGGATTGAAGCTATACTTGAATAATGTGGTAAGAATTGGAAAAAAAGATAGACAAGGCTTTGTGTGCTGGCAGGGTGGAAGGGTTACATCTCTAACAGGACAGTGAAATAAAGAGATTAATTTTAAAAAATTAAAAGAAAGAGAGAAAACACTTTCCCACTTAATTGAAAGAGAGAAAACACTTTCCCACTTAAGGTCCCCAAAACTAGGCTAAAGTAGAAAACAGGCCTGTGTTGGGGAGGACTTCTGACAAATCCCTCAGCCCTTCACAGCCTCCCACAACATAGGTGTACATTGTCTCTGCATGATTTAGGATCTGGTGTTATTCTGTATTTCTCAGCTTGGGGGCTGAATTCCTCAGCATCCTTGACACATTACAGAAATAGAAGTCCCGATATCATAGTCATAGCACCGCCCCACTTACCACCCACAGTGTAGCAGGAGAAAAGGCAGACCTCGGTTGTCAAAAGGCTTGGATTTTAAAGTTACTTTGTAAATTCTCAGACCTGTGGACTATGTTTGCCCAGAGAAATGGTGTGTTCTATTTCTAGAACTCCAGTACCTACTAACCCAGAATGTTCCCAGTATCCTCGTCTGGTGCTCTTATCATCAAATATCTGGCCATATAGGAAATGCTTGGGATGTATATTGGAATGCCAGCATCACAGTTATTCCACTCCAGTCTTAACTAATAAGATCTGGGCTACCCAACCACTTTTTTTGCTAGCCACAAAGATTCCAGCCTGCGTAGTTCTTGAAACCCCACCAAGATTGGGATTATAATGGGATTCAGTGGCAAAATTAAGGGGATCCTGATGGAAAGTGAAATGCTAAATAGTGGACTGGAGGGCTGGAATAGGATAAAGAGGACATTAGGGGCATATGAGGGAAATAACAGGAGCCTGGAAACAGGAACAAAAAGGGAGAAGGGTGAAAGCTGAGCAAATGGAGCTGTGATGGTTAGTAAAGATAAAAGCAGAATATAATTCCTTCCACTTCAGGTCAGTGCTCTTTATTAAGTTCCTGATCCTTCAAGGGCAAGAAATGTGAGAAAAGTTAAATGCATCTTTGCTCCCTACTTAAGACCCTTGATGAAGAAAGGAGACAGGTGTGGATGCAGACTTGCATTCATGGCCCACGTCTGCTTGGCTGTAGACTAGGGGTTCAGAATATGCACAACAAAGCAGAGATTTATCCTGACCTGAGAATTAATGGTTAGTTCATGGACAAGGAAGCATTTAAGCCAGGCCAAAAGGCATTCACCACCCAATACAATTTCTAGGGGCCAGAAATATAGTTGTGTCCAAGAAGATGGTAAGGATAGATCAAAGTCAAGAAGTATCGGAAGTGGTTGTGAGATGTGAGAGAATGCCAGAAATCCCTGTAGAGTAAACAGGGGCTGGCAAGCAACGATCCACCCTCCAGAATGGATTTTCTTCTTCAGCATTACGTATTCTCTTTGGATCCCACTGAGACCACAAAACTGGACAAGTTGTAACTTTCCTGGGCAGAAGAATTGACCTAGGCTTTGAGAATTTGGCAGTTTGGGGCTAATAAGCAGGGAATTTATTTTGCAGGTCTGCTTCTCCTCTCGCAAGAAGACACCCAGTCCATGGTATGATTTTCGGGTGCTGATAGGTAGGAGAAAGGAACAGTGATGTAGGTGTCAGAGTAAGTTTCAGGGTATTCCAGGCTTCAGCTATAGGAAATGCCTTCCTGTATGTGTACAGGGCTTTAGAGGGAATGCTAACAGCTGGCCTCTGGTTTCTGAATTCTGAGACAACAGAAGAAAAAAGAGAAGGTAAAAAGGACAGGAATAGTGAAGGAAGAGAAATAAAAAAGGAAAAAGGATTATCTTTTTGGTAAATGATTAAAGTTCTAGGACATCTATTACAAGCTGAGGTGCTTACCTCTTCTTCAGGAATTGAGAGGCAGGGCAGATGCCAACGGGGGTGGGGTGCAGAGTGAGGCAAGTGCTATGCAGAGTTCCCCTTTGCAGTGGGGAGGAGCCTTGCCTCTCAGAGAATGCCAATGCAATGACACACCCAGAGCCCTGCAAAGCCCAGGGTTCCTGGGTCCATGTCAGCATGGATAGGTATGAGGTCGAGGTTCTTAGCTTCTACTGGCTTTTAGCAGCTGCAGTGGTGACTTCTTCTATGACTTGCTCTGCTCATTTTTTGCAGGTAGAAGGGGGGACATTTGTACACCTTAGCTGTGTATGACTGTGTACATGAGTGTGTGCATGCATACCTTCTCTGGCCTGTTTGCTTGAGCCCAATCTTAGTGAGGCACTACAAAGGAAATGGGATTCCACCCCCTCATGGTCTCTTGACCCTTCCTCAAGTGGAAGGACACAAAAATTTCATTTTAGCATTCATTGCAGCTTAGAAATGTTGGTGCTTTTAAAGACATCCATTAGTAGTATTCTCTGGTTGTTGTACGTCTGAAACATGTAATATGTCTGGTTGGGCCATCATTACAAATTATCACAAGGTGGTTTAAACAACATTTATTTTTTCATACTTTTAGAACCTGAAGACCCAAGATCAAGGTACTGGAATGTCAACTATCCCAAGGCCTATTTTCTCTTTGTCTTGTAGATGGCTGCCATCTCTGTGTCCTTTTCTTTTTCCTTCTGTCCCCATATATTCTTGGTGTGTCTTCCATTCCCCCTCCTTTCTCTTGACAAGATCTTGCTCTATAGTCCAGGCTACACTTGAACTCACCATGTAGCCTAGGCTTGCCTCAAACCCACTGCAATCCTCCTGCCTCAACTTCCCAAATGCTGGGATTACCGGCATGCACCACCACCCCCGACTTCTTCCGTTGCTTAAACAGTTGCTAGTCCTACTGGATTAGGGAGCCACCCTTATGACCTTATTTAAGTGATAATAAACTCATCTGTCTCTTTAAGAGTTCTTATAACACAGATATTTACATTGGAATTGCTCATCAAGGACACTGGCTAAGTATGTGTCCTGAGTGATGGAATAGGTTGGAGGGAAGATATTTTAATAACTTAGCTTTAGTTTTTGTTTTCCTTTGGGCCATGCCTGTACTCATCTTCACATGGAGTGAATCAAACCACCAAAAGTCTCTTCCACATCTGGTAAGTGGGGTAGGTGCAGTTGGGGGTTGCTATTTTTGATATTTCTAATTCTTATTTAAGTGTAGTGGGAGAATGGGGGCTGAGAAGAAAAGGTCAAGAGTTTCTTGTTAGATTTAATATATTTATTTATTTTTGCTCCCCCAGTGCCACATTTAGTTCCCGCCACCTGCTGAGTGACTCCCAAGGCAGTCACCATGCTACGCCCTACCCCCAGCTCCTCTACCAGCATGAGAGAAAAAGATATACTGGAGAGGAGGATTAGAAAATTGCTGGCTGTTCTTATTCCTAATCTATCACCATGGCTGTCTATTTAATTTATTTAGTGAAGAATCAAGCTACAAGTTAGTGGTCTCCCAGACCCACCCACTGGGAATATATAGCACCGCCCAGCAGCAGGCTGTCCTTGTGTCCTTTTCACTTTGGATGTGCTGACCTTTCTCTCTATTCATCTTTTGTACACTGACAAGGAATACATTTTAGGAAATTACATCCACCAGGCACAATGACTCCCTCTGCGCCGCTTTCACTCCCACATCGCACTCCCTGGGATGAAAAGGCTCACGCTCTGCCTGAATTGGGCTAAGATATATGCCACTGAGAACATCTGCCCTCCCATAGCTCTTCTGCTCCTCCCTTGTGAATTCTACTTTTCTTTTCTTCTTTTTTTCTTTATTCTTGGGGGATTCACAGTGAAGACTTCATTATCTGTATTTATTTCCTTGAAATTAATAGGAGAGTTGTTGATAAAGCCAGGCAGCAGAGTGGTGTGACAGAGGAAGGAAATAGTTACCAACTCTAGAAATTATTATAATCACTCTAGAAATTATTATTCCAAAATTATGTAGGTTTTTAACTTCAGTTTTACTATTAAAGTTTTAAAACCTATGAACCTACATGAAGTGGCCAGTGATTAAGTGAGTTGCTAAATCTCTGGCAATTAATGGTACATCCATGGATAAAATCCCAATGTTTGCATTTCTAAAGTAGGATGAGTAGTTGTCTTCTTGCCCCAGCATACTAAAGCATTGGACATCCTACATAATTCAGTCTTCTTTTTGGTTGAAAATTTTGTTTAGAGACACAAAATATGGGTTTTTCTCATATGACTTTTGCAAAGTCTTCTGACTTTAAGACTTATACACATGATTTTCTTCATCTCTGTCTTGTAGTTTAAAGGTAACATTTATGGTTACCATTGTTACAGATGATATTCATTATATCTAAGTCTTATTTTGGAATATTGTTCCTATTTTTTCATGTACATGGGATCATAAGCCAAAGAATATCAGATGTATTTTCCTATGTCCAGTTTCAAGGATGGGCAGCACATTTTAAAGATATATTTGATTTTTTCTGTGTCATGTGTTTGGAGCAAAGACAAAATCTCCAACAGTGAACATTTCTATTCATAAAATATTAACAGAGATGATGCAAATGTTCTGAAGATACTCTCTATGTTCCGTGTGTCCTATGAAAAGAGAGGAGAAACTTCTGGTATAAACAGAGGTTTGGCTTCAATTGTAAGAGAAACATAACAGTAAACTTAGTTATATCTTATAAGACTCCAGTATGTAGATAAACTGCTAAAAGTTATTTAAATGTAGTATGTATTGTGGATTATCCATTAATTTAATGTAACCTCACATTGCATTTGTAATTTTCAGATAAAAGGGACAAACATAATACAATAAATGCCAATGTCTACTGTAAGTACTTTCTATATATACACATATATCTTATACGTATATGTATATGTAGAAGAGCATCAAGTTTGGAAACCAATTACTATTGAATAGACAACATTCTGGGAGAATAATTTGTACGTTCTTTTTTCTTTTTTCTTTTTCTTTTTCTTTTTCTTTTTCTTTTTCTTTTTTTTGGCGGAACCGGGGATTGAACTCAGGCCCTTGTGCTTGCTAGGGAAGTACTTATTCTACTGAGCCATCTCCCGGGACTGCTGTATATTACTTTTCTATTTCATTCTAATGCAAACATATTGTCATGTATGTTGATAACCTGCAAAGAACATAGGAAAGATAAAAAAGAGAATGAGAAAAAATATTTGGCCACAGTTTCATTTTAAAAATGTTGCTATAATATTCCATTATTATGCCGGGAATGATAGCCAAAGACATGTATGAATTTATATTTTAGAGAAATATAACATTTGATTTCATTGATAATAGTCATCATTATTTTTAAATTAAACATTATGCTTGTTTTTTTCTTCCTTCTTTCTTCTAATGTCTAGGCTAGCATTGCATTGTGGATAGATGGCAAAGAATAACATATAGATAGTTCATTACACGTACATGGAATAATAATAGATTCCACAGTATTTGTGCTTTTTTTCACTGTTCCATGTGTTCTTGAAAGACTAGGATTCTCTAAAATTTTCTGTACAAGGTTGCAGATATATGTGTTATTTGTGTTCTTCTAGTAATGCTATTTGGGTATGGTCCTATTCATTTTTCTAGCTTATGTTACTATTTTTAAGAAGGATATAATAAACTCTCCTCCCTTCTTCCATCCTTGCCTTTCTCCCTTCCTTCCCTTTGTGCCTCCCCCCCCACCTTCCTTCCTTTTTTGTTTATTTTTCACTAATATTGTCAAGCAGTTAGAATTTGATTGAGAGTATGGTAGTTTGATAACTAATACAGCCACAGATCTGAGTTATTGAGATACACGATCTTCAGTGTGAGTCAGGTACCGACTCCTATGGGAGAGAAAATAATTTGTGTCAGTGAGCTTCAAAATGCTATGATAGAGTGTCAGCGATAATCAACTTCTAGAAAGAAATGGTTTATTTGTCTCATGCTCTTAGAAGTTCCAGTCTAGGGGCCGGGGAGATGGCTCAGTGGAATAAGCACTTCCCTGGCAGGCACAAGGACACGAATTCAATCCCTAGTTCCGAAAAAAGAAAAAAAAAAAAAAAAGAAGTTCCAGTCCACAATGGGACAGACCCATTGTTCTCAGGCCTCTGATGGAAGTGTTGGGTCATGACAGCAGGCAGTGCATCGTGGAACAAACTGCTCACCTCATGACCACGAAGCAAAAAAAAAAGGAAGAGGAAAAAGTCCAGGTGCCACATTGAAGACTTATCGCAGTGACCTCTTGTCCTTCCACTAGGACTCATCTTCTAATTGTTCTATCACTTCCCAAACTGCCACTTTGTTGGCCAAGCTGTGGCATGTGGGCTTTTGGGGCAACATTCCTAATCCAAGCTATAGCAGTGTTATCTGCCTTGTGTGTGTATACTTTCATAATCTCAGTTGAAAACAGGAAAGCCAAGTTAATACTTTCACTAATATTTGTGACCGATGTCAAACCAAAGGAGAAGATATGGAAAGGTCTGCAACCACTTGGTAGAAGTGTGGTCACATCCACCTCCATATTAAAGAAAATTAGCGAAAGAAAATACTAAGATGGGATCATCAGTCTTCTCAGAATGTCTTACGATGCACACACATTAATTGTACAGGACTTACCAATAGACTGGTAGGATAATTTAGACCATAGACTCAGTAGATAGGAGTTCAACTCCTGACTGTAGCTGCTCTGAGCTGTGTAAACATGGATAGGTCAAAACTGTGTCTTATTTTTCCCAGAGTTATTAAAAATACCAGACTTATACACATTATCCAAATATTGAATGTTCTTATTTTGAAGCTACCACAAATTGGTTGTTGTTGTTGGTGGTGTCAGTACTACTGTGCAGTGCTTGTTGACCTTAATTCATATTATGCCAGTTCTTTTTCTTGCTTCTTTTTTTTTGTACTCGGGAATCCAACTCAGGACCTCACACTTACCAGGCAGGGACTGCACTGCTGAGCTATATCCCCAGCCCTGTCACATACTTTCAGTGGGATTAATGTTATGATGGTTTGTGTCTAGTTGTCCCTCCAAAGCCTCATGCAGTCGTGGGGCAGCTTCTAGAGTTCATGATAAATTCTTGATCCATTGCTGGCATTATGGGCATGAGTGCTACACCTGCCCTGCGGCAGGTAATCTACATACAAATGTAAGGAGGGAGAGAGGCTTGTTAGCTGTTTGCAATAGCTGCTCCTCACTTTGCTCTTTGTTGTTTTCCACTGCAGTGAATGGCTGCCCTCTGCCATGTGCCACTCTGCCTTGGAGCCAGCTGAGTATGGACTGAAATCTCCACTATGAACTACACAAATCTTCCTTAATTTTGGGTGTTGGGTATTTTGTCCCAGCAATGAGGAACTGAGACAATTATTATCATTACACTAAAATATATCCTTCACTCATTCTGCCAGAGATATTCTATTTGGTAGACTTTGCCCAACTTTGTTTATCTGAAACTATCTTAGATATATATTCACTTTTAGAAGGTTTGCCCAAATCCATAAATCTAGACTTGCAAGCATTTTCTTTCAACACAAAGCCATGATATCCCTTGATTTCTGGGCTTTATGAAAACTATAAATTGATTTACAGACTGTTACATGTTATTTTTGGTTGTTCTTCATTTCAGTATAATGGTCCAAATGCAGCTCTTTTTCCTGTCTAGGAACTATAAAGTCTCACATTACTTAAACATGAAAAATTCCCAGGTGTTTTTATTTTGAATATTTTCTGTCACTCATTTTTCCTGTTCTTTTTGAGAATTCTCTGTAATAGATATATGCTGGAGTTTCCCATCGATCTTTCATAATTTTTAATCTCTATTTTTAAAAAAATTTTCCTCCTTTCTTTGTGCTATATTTTGGGAACCTTTCTAAGATCTCCTGCAGTTCATTAATTCTCTCTTCATCTACATCTACATAATCCAAGCACCAGTTTTTAAAAAAAAATTAATCATGTCCCATTTTCAAGAAAGGTTAGCTATTACTATATATCATGTTTTCTCTCTATTTTTCTATGATTTCTGTATTTCATTATTTCAACGTGTTTATTTTTATAATTAATTTTACATTTTCTGTTATGTCATATTTTGGGGTATCTTATCTCCTGCTATTGTGGATATAAACCATCTCTTGTGGTGAATCATCTTCTTGCCATATTATCATTTTTCAATGATTATTTTCTTTTGATATATGTGTTATTATAGGAGCTATACATAGAGGCTTATTGGAGAATCCAGAGTCCTGAAACCTTGTCTGACATTGACATGTTATGTAGTATTTAACAAGTATTCTCACTTGTCTCTGTATCTCTGTTTCTCTGATTTAAGTGTCTCCTTGATTCTTAACTTAATTCTTTCTGCATCAGCTCCTGAGAACACATAGTCCTACATTGGTTAGAAAGAGCAAAGTAGCTCTGTCTTCTGTCCCAGGCTTCTCAAACCATATGTATGCATTTAAGTAGACTGATTTTATGTTTAGTCCATGAGGATTTCCTGCTGAGAGGCAAGGGACAGTAGGCTAAGCATGTCCTAATACTCTTTCCACACTTCTTACCAGTGAAAAGTGCCCTCTTAGATCACAGAAACAGCAGTTGTGTAGGTGTTGCTAGTAGGGAAAAATGTTAGGTTTTAAATATAGAAATATAAAATTGTTAATACATCTAGAGATAACTTGTACTGCATGCAGTAATGAAAAATGAAATTCTAGTTCGACAATGCTACTTAAATTTAGATTCACTTTATAGAAGTCTAACAAGATTTCCAACCTCAGTATCTAAAGTTTCAATAAACAGGGACATGCTTCAGGCTTGCAACATCCAGGTGTTTGCTTTTAGTCTCAAAATAAGGTCAAGGGAAACCTTAAGTACATGCAAAAATAGAGACCAAAGAGAAACTTCAAGGAAAATTTTAACCAGTGACATAGTTTTACATTTGAGGGTTAAGTCAGATGCTGTGGACACTATCATTTTACTTCAGGGTCTCTTCCTAGGCAGTTGCTACTTGAACATTTCCTGCAATGGAGAACCACTGCCTTGCAAGTCATCCCTTCTGACTGTGTTATAGCTCCAAATGTTGGAATATTTTTCCATATAATGAGATGCTCGTGCATTGTAGAGTTTTCCATCATATCCCAAATAGGACTACATGGATATCCAGGATGCTTCCTCTAGGTCCTAAGTTTGAGATAGAGGGTATTATCAAATATAACTTGCCCATGAATGTGAACATTTTCAGAAGCTAAATAACTTACCCAAGGTCAGACTGCTAGTAAACAACAGAGCAGAGGTTTGAATTTAAGCTCTCTTTCCCTAGAACTCAAACTGTCTGGCTCTGATCTTAGGATCAGACCCTGGCTCCCTACATAATTTCTCTATGAATTGCATGGCAAACATATATGTAAACCAAATGGTAATAACACAATGGGATAAATATTAACAGAATAGTGCTTTTCAAACATAGAAAAGACAGAAAAGAACTAATTCTGCCTGTTCAGACTGTAAATGGTAGACTTTGAGGACATACACATCATTAATGTTAAAATATTATATCAGGGTTGTATCATCTATTCTAACAATAGCCTGCCCCTCCTACCTAAGTTATAAATTCAATGATTATTTTATTTTGATATATGTGTTATTATAGGAGCTATACATAGAAGCTTATTGGAGGATCCAGAGTCTCCCAACCTTGTCTGATATTGACATGTTATATAGTATTCAACAAGTATTCTCACTCTGTCCCTGTATCTCGGTTTCTCCCATCCCCACACTCACCATCAGACTTAGGAAATGCTCAACTTTTAATATCACTGAGAAATGTCCTTATGTCCCATCTTACAAACATTTCTGAAGCTGTATAGCTAAGGCTTTCTACCTTTCACTAGAGGAATGTTCATCTCATTACTCTGTAAGATTTCTGTTAAGTGAATTTGAGACTACAGAGTGTCAACTGGGAAGTGCCCATTTACTTCATATCTTGGACTCGTCACCTCGTTTGTCAACCAAATCCTTTGTGATAACAGATGAACTCTATTTGCTAGTAGGCATATTTTACTTTTAACTCTATTTTAGCACTTACTGTGTTTTGGAAGTTATACATATGGATGGAATTTAGTGTTTGTATTTTTTTTGGGGGGGGTAGGCTTTCTTTTTCTGCTAGAGCATTTACTTAAGACCTGACATCTCTTCCTTACTCCCTGTTATCCTGGTCTTCAGCCAGTATATTGCAAATAGTATGCATAAATTAATTTTTTGCAGGATAAGTGCATTGATGCATTAACATGAGGTCCAAAGGAAATAGTTTCCTTCTACATTGACTGAAAAGTAGTTCAGAAGTACATTCACAATAACTCTTAACAATTGCTAAATAAAATAAAATTCTACCAAATTCCAAAATAAAATCATTAAGGATTTCTAGCATATGTTCTTGGGGAGAGGACTAATTACAATTTTTTTTTTTTTTGAGAAAAGAAAGTAAGAAAATGATGCGACTGGGAAGCCAAGCAGCAAGAGACCCCTTTCAGATCTCAAAGCAAATCATGATTCTGAGAGTTCAGATCTACCCTGAGAAATGATTAAGAAACAATGTTCGATTTTTCTAGCCATTATTATCAGTTCTGGGACCAAATTTGCTCTATGGGGTTGACTTGAATGATGTTCGTAAGAAGGATGCGATTGAACTGTCCCCCTTTCCTCCAGAAGATTTGCAAATTGGGATTGCTAATGAAGCACTTTCCTTATTAATTCTCCTGAACATTTGTATAAACAAAAGGATATAGAGAAAAAGAGGAAGATAATAATAAAATTATAACTATATCGTACATGGCTTTTGATCATTTTCTATGTATCTGGCATTGTTTATACCCACCTTACATGCATTATTTAAACCTTTACAGCAATGTTACTATGGAGAAGTTAACCTATAAAGAGATTAAGGAGTTTGTCTGTATTTTCTCAGCACCTAGCTTGGGGAATCAGAAATTGAACCAGGCAGCCAAGCATCAAATCCAATGGATATCTCTGTACATTCTTCGTACTATTACCCAGATCTAGGATTTGATAATCCTACTGATACAGAAATGAAATTATTTCTGTTATTGTATGATGATAATTCATTTTACTAGATTTCTCAAAAGAGGAGATCTACGTGATCTGCTATGAAGATCACAGAGATTATTACCTTCATAGTACTGAGGATAAAACATTTAGTTTTTCTTTCTGTATTTGGTACAGGGTCTCACTACATGGCTCAATAGTGATCCTCCTGTTTTCAGCCTCCCCAGTGCTGGCATTACAGGCATGCACCACCATGCCTGTTCTCAGCAGTTGACTCATGGGGCTGGCATGCATGGCATGTGGTGCTGGAGATTGAAACCCTGTCCCTGCCCTTGTCTAAGCAGGCACTTAGTCCTCTGAGCTATCTCGCTGGCCCTGATAAAACATTTAGAGCTCTGATAGTCAGTGTAAGCTTAGTTAACACTAATAAGAGTAAAAAGGCCAAATATGACTTAGAAGAACTACACAAGTGAACTCTGAATAAAATAAAATTAAAAAAAAAACCACGTTGTTTCTTTACCACAATAACTACACCTGGCCTTCAAAAGAGGCTGGCTAAAGAACACTTCAGATTTTTGTTCTTTTTCAAGAAGCGCTTAAATTTTTAATATAGTAAACATCTCAACCCTACAGACCAAACTCGAGAGATCTGGGAAAATCTCCTGGAGAGATTTTTCTCAATATCAAATTATCCCTATTTCAGCCACAAGGAGGATGCAGGAATATCTGGATGCTTATAGAATAATAGAAAGAAAAGAAATAACATATGCATTCGCTAAACTACAAATTTATAAAGGGATGCCACTGTCCTTTTAAGAAAAAATCAAAAGCAGTGAAAATTATGTTTAAAAGGTTAACACTTTTTTTATACTCCCAAATGGAAAATACACTCAAAATCTGCTTTTGTTCAGGATAGCTTTCTTAAGTGGAGGGATGAATTACATGACTATAAATAAATCTACTGACATAAAATACAGTCAAGTTCAACTGTTTTATGATGTCCCTGGAAATCTTGGATGCATTTATAGTCTTGTTGTCACTTGTATTTTTTTCAGGACTTTTATTTCATTTCATATTATGAGAGTTTAGTCATCTGTGTGTGCGCATGCGCACGTACCCGAGTTTCCGGTTGGATCTCGCGCAGAGTCGGGCTTTTTCCTTGTATTCTGGTCTTTTTGAGTCTGTGTAATCACATCTGAAGTGGCTGCAACAACGAATTAACTGCGATCTACTGTTGGCAATGAAGTAGCAGGTCTGTCTATCCAAGTGGGAAGAGACCTGTGAGGAGGTAGGACGTATTGTGAGGACAATGACAGGACAGCGCCGCATCAGGTTGCTGGTGCCTGACTCATTTCAGTACAATCAAAGGGCTTATTTTAGAAGCCCAAGAGTGAACTTCTTGGACTACTTTATAGTTGAGATACAGGGTCAAAACAAGAGGAAGCATCAGAGGCTTCAGTTTCTCATAGCTTAGCTTGGGTCTTCTCCTAAAGGGAAAAGAATACGAACAATTAAAAGCCCAAGAAGGGAAGTCCACCACCCCAAATTCTAACTCTGAGGTAATAGAAAAACCCAGCTACGGACCTAGTGGATCCAGCTATAGGGGTTATTAAATCTGTCTTCCATTCAGAAATGTAAGGTTCTCAAGAGTATGGTTTGGATTGCATGGGGTTTATTCAAGTAGGGCTAAGCGTGGTTGTTCCTGTGAAATTATTTATATTTTCAACTTTAAATCTGTGCTTAGTATTTTTAAACCTGTTTCTGTTCTATCTTAAAAAGTGGGCTGTCATCTTCATCCTGTCACTGCATACATGGTCCCCAAATGAACAAGAGTATGGTGTCCTCCCAGACAGAGTCTGTGTCCCAGTAGATAAGAGAACTTCAGGAGAAAAAAGAAGCATTTGCTTGAAGACAATCATCAGTTAGAATTGTAGCTGCAGGCAGTGTTTCTAATGTATCTCTGGAGATTAAATATTGCAAAAAATGCATTTAATATATCAGCCTAATAAAAATTCAAGTATACCTAAAAAATGGGGCTTAAGAATTTAGGAATTTGTTGCCTAGAAAAAGGGAGGAGGAACACATAAAAATGTAGTGCATTACATTGGCAAAGGATGTGCACTTTGTCATTTGGAAAGTCCACGTAAGCTTCCACAGCTTCCTTGGGATGAAGTCCAAATACAGTCTCCTATGCTCAGTGCCAATTTAGAGGAGAAGAAAAACACTAAATGGAGAGGTATTCTGCATGTCAGCTGTGGGGATAAATGTCACTAGAGCCACATAAATGGCTCAGTGAAATAATGGTATAAGAATATAAGGTTATGTGACTGGCAGTGGGTTTGTTGGATTCGTTCACTCAACTGGCATTTACTGGGCTCCTAGGATGCACTTGCAGCCCATGTTCTGCACACAGAGGCTTTGGGTGAGAATAAGATACAGGCTCAGCTATCAGGAGCATGCCATCTTTCTAAAGGAGAGTGACCATAGGCAAAAACATTTCAGAAAGTAGAGAGTGCTGTGAAAGATAAAAGAGAACACAGGGTAATGGAATAGAATGCCCTGTGGAGTAGCACTAGCTAATTTTAGGTGAGGGCCAGAGAGCACCTCTGAAGACTGATTACATGAAAATGTTGGCAGGAAACCTCCCGGATTAGATGAACTAGCAAGACCTTAAAAGGATTGGGCTGGAGAAGAGATAGGCATACTCAAGCAGGAGAAAGCAGGTCTGCAGACCAAAGGGTACAAGCAAGGGGTACCAGGCCAGTGATATGTTGGAATATAAGGCAGAAGCAGAGTTATGTAGGAATTGACCATGATGAGAAATGAGAATAAGTTTAGAGTTTAATGAGAATCTTTCTTGCAGGGTTAAGTCAAGGCTGCATCCAATAAAAGTCACCATGTAGCTTAAGGGAGGATATTTAAATACTAAAACTGTTTTCCTGATCTCACCAAAATAGCCTAAGACCCTATGGATGTACTACTAAGCTTCTTGGGGCATCAGTTTATTTTCATAGTGAACAAGAGTATGGTGTCTTCCCAGAGTCTGTGTTTCATTACCCCCCCCCCCC
>NDGN011460955.1:0-26814 GCA_002564285.1 Tympanoctomys barrerae
ACCAGACTTCTAAAGGGCCACGGCGCTGGCTTTGTATAGTTAGGCTGCCAGAACACAGAGCTGTAGACTGGGTGTCTTAAACAACAACAATTTATTTTCTCATCCTTTCCGAGGCTAGAAGTCCAAAAGTCAATGTGTAGGAAGAGCTGGCTTCTCCCGAGGACTTGCCCCTTGTTTTGTGGATGGCAGTCTTCTCCTTGTGTCTCTACATGGTACTCCTCTGTGTGTCTAAATTTCTGCTTCCTATAAAAATACCTAACAGTTACATTGGATTAGCAACTCTTTTTTAGTTTTAAAAGTAATCTTTTTTAAAAAAGCTAATATGTGCATTACAGGAAACAAAAACACTAGAGATAAAGAACGGAGTCATTCACTGTGATAAGCAGCTTAGCCAGATATGTTCTTCTAGATTCTGTTGTATACATACATGACATGCCATCTTGTGGGACTGAATTTGTACAGTGTGTGCTACACTTTCCCACACATTATGAGTATTCAACAGTTCAAAATCCCAAAGCTACAGGAATATTTTTGATAATCAATGACACGCTACACCAACTCAATCTGTTAGAAAGAGCTTATGAATCTGCCATTCTCAGGAGCAAAAATTTCACTGAAGGTAAAAATGGCAGCAGGCCTCAAGATAGAAGTATCAGTTACAGTTACAGGCAAAGTTACAGTTATAAAACTGCCTTTGCTTAGCTCTGAATTCAAAATGAGACAGAAAGCAGCAGAGTGCACTTTGCCAGGCATCTGAGAGTTATCTCAGATGCACAGACAGGCCTATGGTTATAATCTAAAATCACCTTCCAGATACGGAGAAACCAGCAAAGAGCCCTTACACACTTACCCAGGCTTTTCCCTCTTTACCATGTCACTGACTCAGTTCAGCACCATCTAGCTCCAACAGGTGGCTTTAACAAAGATCAGCTCTAGAAGACAGCTCTTCCTAAAGGCTAACAAAAATACATCCATAGAGTGATTATTTTTCTACCGCTAACTTGGGCAGCAAGGCTTACCTTCAGTACCCAGCAACACTGACTAAAACGTACATGTAGAACAATGGCAAGACAATTGGAACCCATTTAGCCCCATCCCTGCACTCTTTCCCTCCCACACCCTCGAAATAACCAGCTTACCCCCAAGACATCAAACGTGACAATGCCATTCCCAAAATGGAATTTATAACCATTTCTATAAAGTAAAAACAAAACACTTAAAGTGCATTATATTAGCCCGTGCCTCCTACATGTGTGAATTTTAAACATCTAGAAAGACTAGAAGTTTCCAGTAAGAACTTAAATGTCCCTTATGTACAGCAGCAGTGAGTACACTGCACACATACTTTGCAAAGGCTATAATGTTAAAGTATCTTCTAAATGGGAACACTCTGGTCTGAAGTCTTTTCCTCTTTCCTCTTTTTAAACCCAGAAGACAGATATGTGCATATGTAATTCTTAAAGGGGAATTTTAATAATTTCACTGCTTACTTGGCTTTTTTGTTTTGTTTTGGGGGTGGTGGTACCAGGAATTGAACTCAGGATCTTGTGCTTGCCAGACAGGTGCTTATGCCACTATGCTATCTCCCCAGCTATGTGGTTTTAAGAACGAACATTCCTTCTAATAAATTTTGACACAAAGTATACTCAGCATGTTAGTTTACTAATTCTTCAGTCATATGCTGACAACCTCTTTTATAGCTAGAAAGAATAGGTGTAAATTAGGACTCCTTTGTTCTTTCTATATCACTATATACACAGGAAAGGAAAACAAAATGCATAAGAGGCACTGGTCAGCCTCACTTCCCCTAAGGCACGCTGATTTAGAGCCCTTTGTGCTTTTTTTCCTCCTCCCTCTCCGAACTAGTGCAAATATGTCTACTGCTCAAATCAGTGGTTTGATCATTCCATCTCCTAAAGGCAGTATTTCATTCATTTTAAGAAAAGACTATCCATAAAATGGATTGTTCACTACCTCTATTTTTAGTATACCTTGTGCACTTCTAGAAAGACTAGGTGTTTCAAATACAGACTCAGATTTGTCCACTCCATACACAGTAGTGTTGAGTGAACTGCATGCATGCAACAATGGTGATATCCGAAAGCGTCTTCTAAGTAGGAACTTTATGGCCCAGAATCCTTCATTTCTTCCCATTTCTTTCCTTGTCACATGTGATATAGGCACATGTGTCACTCAAAAGTGATTTTATAATTACACTTCCAAAATTCCTTTTCAAGAGACATTGTTTCTATGAATTTTAACACAAAGCATGATAGCTCACTCACTCTGCTTCTGTCATACACTGGCAACCTCCTTATCACCTAGCAACTAGTTATAAAGTTAGGACTCACATGTCCAGCATACACATTATACATACTGTATAGCAAAGTTAAATGAAATACATGTTACATAAGATGGATAAGCTGAAATTTTCTATCAAACTCTTCACAAAACACCCTTTGCCATTTCTTTCCTCCCACCTCCTCAGGCCAGTGAGCAAATGCAGACAGTACTGCTCAAAGGTGATGTAAATATTCTATTTGCGAGCGTCACATTTCCTATCCATTGACAAATGCTGCTCACAAAGTGTTATTCTACTACTCCTATTTCTAAATACATCACTTCTTAGAAGATAAGCACTTCTACATATCTAGAATTCTATTTTTCATATAAGAACTTGTCTGCTAGGCCTTGATAAATAAAGTGCACACGTAGCAATGGTTGTAGTTTCCTAAGTATGACCATTTGGGCCCCATTTTCTTCTCTCTGCTTCAATCCAGAAGGCAAGGCCAGGCGCATATAATGCTAGAGATGGCTGAATCCAAATTTCATTTATAGAGGACAAGCTTTTTTGTGTTTTTCAACACAAAGTGTACAAAATGTTCTAACAGTAGTACTTTGTCATACACTGGTAACCTTTCATATTTAGGAATTAGACACTGCAAAATTAGGACTTGTTTGACCATTACATACACTATATATGCAGAAAAAAAACCCCACAAAACATACAGAAAAATGATGTCTCAAAATGTCCAAGTGCAAATGCACTAACATAATACTTTTGCAATTGCTTCCCTCCTGCCGCCTCCAAACAACCGAGCAAATACAGACAACACCATTTTCTCAAAAAGTGGTTTAACCATGCCATTCCCAAAACACAATATTTCACATGACTTTAGCAAAAGATATTCACAAAGTGGGGCTTTACTATCTCTACACTTGACATTCATTGGGCACCTCTAAACATCTGCATCAAATGATGTTTCAGGTAAGGACTCTTATATATACACAGCAGTTATGATTAAGCTGCATGTGTGTAATGAGAGTTGAAAGTATCTTGAAAATATGAACATTCTAGCCTAGAGCCCTTCTTTTCTCCACTAATCCAAAGGGCTAAAATGCTCAAACTCTCAGAACACAATCTTTCCTAGGACCTGTAATATAAAATATGTTAGCTTACTAACTCTACTTTTCTCAAAACTGGCAACCTCTTTAACATGTAGGAAGACTAGATGTTGTGAAAAGGTCTTATTTATCCTTTACATATGCTACATACACAGCAAAATGAGACAGAGTGCCAGACCTAAGGGACAATGGTAACTTGGTGCACTACAAGTGTGCTAAGACCGCACCCCGAATTTCCTTCTCTTCGGAGAACAAGTGTATAAACAACGTGTACTACTCTCAAGGAGTTTGCCTGTCCCCCTCCATAACACCTCGGGTGCATACTAATAAGGATGTTACAAAATGTGTTATTTTGCCACTTCTACCTTTTAACATGTGTCAGGGACTTGAGAATATCTCAAAAGACCAGATATCCCAATAAAGTACTTAGCATTGTCAATTTTATGTAAGCTAAAGCTATCTATCTATCTATCTATCTATCTATCTATCTATCTATTTATCTATCATCTATAGCTATCGATAGATGTATATCTCAAAATGGCCATAGATAGCTATAGCTTTATACTTTATAGAGAGATGCAGATATAGATATAGATATAGATATAGATATAGATATAGTAATGAGGACTAAAATGCACACTAAAAGCAAATTACAATGTGAACCATGTCTTCTATGTGTAACCAGTCTGATAGGGGTCCTTCTCCTCTCACTGTCTTCTGCTTTGTGTCCTCTAACCCACAGAACGAATGTGGACAGGTGTCACTGCTAGTGTCATTTCCCCACATTCTCTAATGAACTCTATTTCAAAAAGTTACTTCCAGAAGACATTTCCTTCTGTTGTTTTTTAAAAAAAAAAAACAAATAGGCATTTCCAAGATGTGTGACTTTTCTAACTACTTCATCGTATGCTCACCACATCTTTGCATCTGTATTGTTCACATGTAGCGAGTTTTCTTATAAAACGCTGGGGGAATGTTGAGGGCACCTTGTCATGTTGTTTGCCCAGGCCTTCGGACTCCTCCTGAGGGTTGCTGGGCATTTCCAGCCAAGGGGGGAATGTTACTCTCTGTCTTCCACCCTTCTGAGCTCCTTCACCTTGCAAGGTGGGTGAGGCCTTTGTTTCAGGGCCAGAAGTGGCTGAGCTTTGAGACCTGTCTTTCCAGGCCTAGCCCTGCCTGTCAGGCCCTCTTAGGTGGTGGCAACTGGGAGACCGCCACTCTCCTTACTAGGAATGCTGTCCCACTGTGAGATGTCAGGCTCTCCATGGCTAGCAGAGGCCTCAAGTAGGCCGACAGTGTTGGGCCGAGAGACACTGCAGCCACAGCCAGTGTCAGATCACTGAAGTGGGGTGGGGGAGCAGCGTGTCTGTGCCTCAGAGCCTAGGCCCCCAGTGCACTGTCACAACAGGGGACCTGGCGTGGTCACCCACCACCATGGGCTGGAGGACCCTAGGGACACACAGCCTCACCCCATTGCTCACTGAAGTCTCTCTAATGACTCATGTTAACTTGGTTACTTCAGAGACTTTCCGTGCAGATAGTCACATTCAGAGGTCATTAAGGTTAGGGCTTCAACACATAATTTAGCCTGTAACAGATGCAGTGCATACTTCTCGTCCTGTCTGACTGTTACAGAAAGAGTGACCATACCTCCCTGAGGACGGGAGCCCCCTGCTCCTCCCGCAGGCAGAGCTTCTCTGTGGCTTTCCCCGCATGCAGCCACAGCAAGTCTGTCTCTAGCCCTTGATTAGAGTACCTGGCTTTGCAAGCAGGCTCTTTCCTTTGTATCCCAGAGCGTGCAGTTCCCAGCTTTGGGCCTTGGAGCAAGGAGCAAGGCAATTGGCCTGAGTCTCTTTAGCTGGAATATGGGTGATAATAGAAGTTTATAAAGGGAATTAATTTAAAGAATAATCATAAGCAATACGAATAGCACTGGACTACAGCAACCTCTTCTAAAATGACAGTGATCAGGACAACTGCCTCTCTAGGGGTCCTAAGAGCCCCTTCTCTCACCCACACTGCCTTGTGTGCCCCGAGCCTCTCAGTTTGTCACATCCAGACAGGGACTTGAGAATGAATTCCTGGCTAAAGGTGCCCACTGCTTGGGACACACGCGACAACAATTGTAGTTAGCTAATATATACATAATATGTCACATATATGACATCGCTCTCTTTGCTTGTTTACTGTCATCTTTAAATACCAGTGATTAAGGCAATTAGTTATTCCAAAGCTATGGCTAGTTACCTTAACATAAATTTTACATGAAACATACTTCCTGCTACCTTTAACTGAGGAGGCAGCCACTATGGTTCCCTCAGCACTCCTGCAAGTAACCTTTGGTGGGAAAATAAGGTACTTTCTGCATTATCCACAAGGGGGAAGACTGATTCCATTTCTTCTCAAAGGTACACACTGGGTCATCATGAAAGATCATTTGGGACTGATAATTCTGATTTTTTTTGGGGGGATGACTATTTCCTTCAAATAAATTAAATTTTTTTATGCAGGGAAGATGCTATTTTTAAGCTGACAATTCGCAGATGCCGTTTGTTTGAAAATGTAGTTCAGTGCCATTTACACACATCCTCTCCGCAGTCAATCACTGAGGATCCTAACAAATGCCATATCCAAAACATAAGAATCTTGTGGTCTTCCCACTAGAAAGCCAAGCAAATGATTTAAAGTCACAAGAAAGAAAAAGAAATCATCTTCTCTCAACATCAAACAGAAAATATTTTCTCTTTGAAAATGCAAATCCCTTAAACATATTCAAGAATTTTAATAAGCATCCCAGAAAGCTATCCTATTACTCTTTGAAAGCCTTCAAAAATTTTCTTAAAATAGTCGCACACAGCTCCGGATGGGGTTCTTAAGCAACAATGGAGGTGAAAGTTTCGCAGCAGGGATCCATGAGGCCCCCAATCCCAGCTTCTTGAAAGGAAAAGCACCAACCCCCCAAAGCCCCCAAATCACTAGGCAAACGCAGGAGGTGGGGGAAATCTTCCAGAAAGAGTGAGGTGTGGGATCCATTTCCCATCTGTTGTGCATCTGGGGTTAGTAAGAGGACATAGAGCCGGGAACTATAGCGAAAGCCTCAGAGAAGATGTAAGAACAGATTCACAGGCAACTTGGATGGCTCATCTGCCATAGACGAAACAAAGTAGAAGGTAGAGTGAAATTCAAGCTCATGACAAAATACCAGCTTTGGTTCAGGGAATTGGACCTCTACTGGAGGTCAGAAAATAGAAGAATCAAAAAGACATCAGCCATTTCATTCAAAGGAATCTTAAGGGAATCATCAAATATATTTTCAGAGATGGGCCTTAAGGTATTCATTACAGTATTTTTAACAGGAAAATGGCAATTGAACAAAAAAAATGAAAAAGAAAAATGTGCATGTCTATAATCCTAGCTCTTTGGGAGGTTGAGGCAGGGAGATCTCAAGTTTGGGGTTAGCCTGGTCAACTTAGTGAGTAATAAAAAGAGCAAGGGATGGAGCTCAGCGATGGAGCTTGCCCCGAATGGGCTTAACTCCCAATAATGTCCCAAAGAGAGGAAACCCCTAAGTATCAGCACCTAAAATTGCAGAGTAATTAGATAAATGAGGCTATGTCCACACAAAAGAATATTAACAATTTAAAATTACAGCAGAAGAATGTGATTATTGTCCTGGAAAAGTCATGCATACTAGCTTACTTATGTTGGTAAATAAAAGGTGGTTGTCAAAGAGTCCCTGCTGGATACTGGTCCAAAATTCAGATGGAAAGCAAAGGACTAGAATCCCTAAAACAGTTCTATAAAACAACAAATAGGAATAATCACTCTTCGGGTTTCAGGAGTGGCTGTGTGGCCACAGCCGCGAGGACAGTGTGGGGGTGGCAGAGCGTCACACACAGATCAGAGGAACGGAAGCGAGAACCCAGAAGCACGCATGTGCGTGCGCGTGCGCGCGCACACACACGCACACACACATACACACGCACACGCACGTGTGCTTGCGCACGGCTGATTTTGACAAGACTGCAAATATGGCTCAATAAAGCTTGGAAAACAGGCGTTTTTAACAAGTGACGTTAAACAAAATCGGACATCTGTAAGAAAAGAAAAATGTACCTGAACCCAAGTAGCATACTTTATATAAAAATTAACCCAAAATTGACCACAAACTTACTGAAAAATATGCACTAAGAAAAAAAGTAAGGATAAAAGCATCAGAAAAGTGTCCTTTGTCTTGATACGAAAAGCACAACTTAGAAAAGACAAAGTTGATAAATTTGGACTTCATCAAATTTTTAAAACTTATGCATTAAAAAAAACTTGATGTATTTGGTACAGAGTCTCATTACACAGCTCGGACTCTTACTGATCCTCCTGTTTTCAGCCTCCTCAGCACTGGGGTTACAGGTGTGGGCCACCACACCCAGACTCCCTTACCTGCTCAGCACGCCCCAGGGGTGGGGCAAGCACAGCATGTGGGACTGGGGATCCAATCCTTGTCCCTGAGCTTGCCAAAACAGGCGCTTAGTCCACTGAGCTATCTCGCTGGCCCAAATCTTTCACTTCAAAAAAATACTCTGCTAAAAGTATTCTTTAAAAAGCCAAGTCACAGACGTGGAGAACATATATGTAAATCACACACCTTACAAAGAATTCATATTTAGACTACAATGAGATTTATGTTCATACCAAAAGCAACAGGGTTGTTTATAGCAGCACTACTTATATCATAGCCCCCAAAGCAGAACTAACTAAGATATCCTTCAACGGATACAATGTTAAACAGATAGTGGCATGGCCACACCATGGACTACCGTTCAGCCACGATGAGGAATAAACTACTGACCTGCATACACACAACTGGAATGAATCTTAGAGAATTATGGTAAATGACAAAACCCAATCCAAAAGATTACATACTACATGATTCCATTCTTGAAAAAAACAACTAAGAGATGGGAATTATTCAGTGGCTACCGATAGTTTGGGGGAAGGACAAGCTGGGGGAGATAGGCATAGCTACAAAAAGACACCAAGAGATTTTCTTGCAGGATGGAAATGTCCCCATTTTGACTGTATCAAAATTAATGTCCCAGCTGTGATGCTGTATAGCCAGTCATTTGCAAGATGTTACCATCAGAAGAAACGGGGTAACGTGTGCATAGGATCTCTTCATGCTTATAATGCGGATGAATCTACAAATGATTCCAAAAGTTTCATGGAAATTCAACAGACATGACAGAACATAAGCCTGTCCTCAGAAAAGTGGCAGACACGGACCCCCATACTGTGCTTCTAGGGCTTCATTGAGGCCTCACATCCCACAGGGGACCTAGACGGGGAAAGGCCTCTCTTCAAGCAATGTGGATTCCAGGTGGCACAGGGTGGGAATAGTCAGAAGCCCAGGGAGGTGGCAGGAGAAGACTCCCAAAGGCCTGCCAGTCCATTCCATGCCCCTGAGGATGCTCCCTCCCCTGGCTTGTCTGCAGCCCTCTGCATATAGGGAGGAAGATGATCCTAGGAGGCCAGAGGTCCCGACCTTCTACCCGCATGGAGCCAGGGGGCCAAGGGCAGTCAAGCACCACTGATCTGGCTGTACCAGGCTCCAGCAGCATCCCCAGTACAGCCACACACCTGCCCCAACCTGGTGTATGGGCAGAATGAAAGAGTACACTCTCTCTTCACAGACAAGATCGGCCAGTCTGTTACTGTCTGTCAGCAGCCGGCAAATGAGTAGGCCTGGTGTGATTCAGGCTGTCTCTCCTGGGGCTCATGGTGTGTTTAGTAAGAGTCTTTAATGAGAGCAGCTTTCTCCAATTAAATAACCACAGATAGAATCTTGCAAACCTTAGCACTCTGCCTAGTAACTGAAATGTAAGCCTGCCATGATTTATCACTTTGCAAGGTCCAAGAAATGCTATTTTGATCTTGTAACTGCTTCTAATGATGATGCAGCTATCAGAGATCTAAACAAGCCATTGAATAGGAGCCTGCAAGGAGTGTGGCAGAAAGGGCCTGCTGCCTGCACGCCACCTGCCCCCCAGCCGTGGGACATGCATGAAGACACAGGCACCTGTGGGGAAAACCATAATGCGTGCCACAGAGGCAAAGGAGGAAAACCACCCAAATAGATAATTGAGGCCGGGGATGCAGGCCAGGAACCAGGGGTGCCCTCTTTAAATAGCAGCAGGGCTGAATCCACAATAAAATCCATCTCATTGGCTTTCTTTCTCTTGGGACTCATGGAGCTGTTTCATACCTCAGGATCTTTGCACGTGCTGCTTCCCCTATCTGGGTGCTCTGGCCTCAGATCTGTGCCCAGAAAACCCCTGATGTCCTGCTGCCTTCCCAGAGGGGGCATCCTTAACCTTTGTCCCCGAAAAGACTTCCAGGCCCAGTGCCTCCAGTTATCCCCCTACTTGGGTCTCACTGACTGTCTCCTTCATAGCATTTAGCTTGTTTTCAGCCCCCTGCCAAAGTGAAAGTCCCATGACGAGAGCTGCTCGGCTCTCCTGTTCACTCACTTTCCGTTATCTAACAGTGAGGTTCACGGAACATGTGCTGAAGAGCCAGCACAGACTCTGTCTCAGTGCCTGCGGCCACGCGGACTCTGGCCAGGGAAGGTTATGGTCCTTGTGAAGGTTCTTCTCAGGGGTTGTGGCAGCGCGGGAGACCCAGCAAGCAAAGGCCCTTGGCCTTCTGGAAAGCCCTCGGCAGAGCCCTATTGCCCAGGTCTGATGAGGCAGCATAGCGAGTGGAGGCTGGACAATCGGGCTGTGCTTCTCCCCTGTTCGAGCCCGTGCCTCCCCACCTCCAGCCCCATCTGTATCCACCACTGGGCTCCAGTCACCTCTTCTGTCACTTTTGTCACCCTCTGTCTGAAAGTGCCAGCCCTTTCCCAGGACAGAGCAGCCTGTTACCTCTGAAGTTTTTCCTTCAGTTTCAGGTACCATCTATGGGGATGACTTCCCAGGAGGGGTGCAAACCCAGATTCTGTCCTGGCTGTGCCAGCGACTCGCCCTGTGACCTTAGGAAAGGCCCTTCCTATCTCTGGGCTCCGATTTCTGCCAGACACGTGATCTCTTGGTTCTTACCTCAGCCAGGCAGGCTCTGACCTAGCCAGGTCCCTGTGGGGTAGAGGGAGGTCAGCTTTTCTCCATAGAGGCAGAGCCACTATAGCCCAGCTTAAGGCTGAACCCTTCCCTGGAGAGAAGGCCATCGCTCAGGGTGGTGTAAAGGCTCCCTCCTTCCTCAGGGCTCACCCCGAAGCATGGGTCCGAGCAAAACAGGCAGCTGCTGAGACTTGAGAGTTTATCAGACTTCAAATGAGACACTTCAGCGCCCCCCAGCCTCAGTTTCCTCATCTGTAACCAAGGGACAACTCATCGGATTATACAAAATACTAATGCAGAAATTTACAGAGTATCTGGTACAGGGAAGTAATAAATGAGAAAGAAGGTGATGAAGCAGAAGATGAAATATAATTCTCACTAAAATCAGTCATTGAAAAGCCTGATCTCTGTGCTCTTAAGATAAAATGGCATGTGTGAGGGGCCTGAAGGCCTCTTCAGGAAATGAAGGCACTTACTTAAATGAATAAGAAGAGCTCTGGGCTTGGAAACAGCACTGTCTCTGTTCCAAGGAAGTACTTTAATGCCAGATATTTCTGATTCAGTGACATTGAGAAATTATAGAAATCATCTAGATGTTTGTTTCCTGGATAATTTTGCCCTTTCCAAGTAATGATGCTATCCTCATGGGCGGGGGGGATGTGGGTGGGTGGTAAATAAAGTCCACAAACCCTGCTTACTGGAGCGGAGCGACCCGTTAAAAAAAAGATATTGAGAAACACGGCATAGCACTGTGGAGCAAGGGTTAAGAAACAAGAGGGAAACAGAATGCAAAATTGTGTTATGATTACAGCTGTTTAGAAAAATGTCTGCTTATAGGCAGACTCTGGGAGGATTAGGGAAGGAAAGATTAGAAACAGTTGATTTGCTTGAGTGATGGGATTAGGGGTGATTAAAGCAACATTTCTGTCATGGTTGTTATGGTGTGATTTGTGCTATTTTTTTAATAAGAAAAAAAGGATTGCAAGGGAGTCTGTGCAGCTCAGGCATCCCCAGGGCTTGCTCCTTTCCCACTCTTCCTTTTGCTGCGATAGTTGCTCACACTCGCTATTGCTACAAATGGCCCCAACTCCAACAGGGCCCAATGAAGGGGGAGTTTTGAAAATACAGGTAGCTGAAACAATGTAAAATCTGTTGTGCAAAAGACTCAGGCTGCCCAATGCATGACAGAAGCCAGTAGGTGGAAGAGTGAGGTTGTGGCAGAGGAAGAACTTTATTACAAGGAACTATCTGAGCAGAAGATGAACCATGGAGTTCTATCAGGAGGCTGATGTAGGGACAGTCTATAGAGGAGATGGATGATTACAAACTGGTATCTTCTATCATCTCACAGGAAGTTTGTGGTCAAATGAAGCATAAGGACAAAGACCATAAGGATCGGTGGGATAGCTCAATGGACTAAGTGCCTGCTTTGGCAAGCACAGAGACCTGGGTTTGATCCCCAGTCCTGCACGACACTCCAGCCCTGCCACCGGGGTGTGCTGAGCCAGCAACAAAGTCCAGGCATGGTGGTGCATGCCAGTAATCCCAGGGCTGGGGAGGCTGACAACAGGAGGATCACGCCAAGCCTGAGCTGCGTAGTGAGACCGTATACCAAATACATAAAACGAAAAAAGATTTAAAAAAAAAAAAAAAAGAGCAAAGACCATTATTTCCTTGATCTTCTTGTCTGCACTATTATACTATGGACAGACCAGAGAAGGTGGATGTCCCAAATCTTCTCATGGATCAGGCTCACAAAAGCCACCATGCTGCACTGGTTAGTATGGGAGACAAGGGTCAGGTGAGGTTACACGGAAGGTCAGGCTCGAGACCTGGTCTCAGTGTTCGACTTCAAATTGATTAGTCAATGAAAAGCATTGCTGAGCTTTGACACCAAGGTTTTGAGCACAATGGGGAGTTAAAGAGATGTGGGGGAAATTCAGAGTTGGAGAGGACAAGCCATGAAAATGCATGCTCTGAGGAATCTTGTTAATCAGGAAACCTTGAGCCCTTAGATGGAGACCCACAGGGTAGCTCCTTCCTTAGCCATAAGGTAACTTGCCAAGCAGGCTTCTTGGAAGAAGAGGAACATGGGTCTCTGATCTATGGCCCTACCTGGGTACCCCCTTGTGCACAGCATTTCCTGTGGGTGGCTGATAGACGGCCTGGGAGAAGCCATGGGAGATCAAGAGCCTGAGCCCCATCTCAGACAAGCTGAGGTCAGCCTGGCTGCATAGCAGGGGTAAAAATATCAGAACCAGCATTCCAGAGCTTGCTGGGACATCCCCTGGCTGTGAGGACAGGGACGGGGTCAGCGCTGCTATTTCAGACATGAGTCTTTACGATAGCCCGCACCCCTAAAACTTCCATGTGCACGATTCTGTCTTCACAATGCTAAGCACAGTGTTCTGACGAAATCCCTCTGCACTGTGGGGAAACCAAGCCTCCAAAGAGACAGGAAGTTTGCCTGAAGCCCAAGGCCACATAGCCTTCTAAATAACAGAATGTGATTCACCACACACACGCTACTTTCCTATTAGCTTGCTGTGGAGAATGTGGAACAGAGCTGAGTGCCTGAAAAGAAGGAACAGAAGCTGTAGGCAACTGCCCTCACACCTGTGGGTTCCTCAGATGGCAAAGTGCCTGGAAGGTGCCACCTGCTTCTAATGGCATAAAAGGTTGGGGCCAGCAGCCTGGAACTTCAGATCTAGACACAAACAGACACACTCAGCCTGACAAAGTGCTGTTTTCTAATACAGCGAGCACGAGTGAGAACTATTGAAAATTTAGAACAGAGAGAAGAAGAAAACAGATTCCTGATCCCTGGCTGCTTAGTTAGCATGTTTGTACACAGACTCAGAAGAGGAACATTTTTTATTTTAAATTACTTTGGCTTTGAGCCATCAGAAGTCGTTGACAACAAAGGCAAAGCCACAGTACACAAATTCAAGTCAACATCAGGCTTAAAGGCCTGTGAGCTAAAGTCTTCTCAGAACTGCTTCAGAGCAGGCCTTGGGTCGGGGCAGCCCCCATGTACCTGGGCTTTGTGCCCTCTCTGTTGGTCCTCTCTGGTTTTCAACAACATGCTGTCACCAGTGCACATTTTATAATAATCAATGAGGAATTCCAGGGCACTTGTGATCCTGTCTTCCTTGGGCCGTGTCCAAGTTAATCCTCCCAGAGCCTTGGTGTTATCTCAGTGGTGAGCCAGGCTGTCAGCAGCCTGCCCTGGGCACACACTGTCTTTTTGTGGCCTTTACTTGACTTTTCCAACCTACACCCCTCTCAAGAAGCCTCTTCCTGCTGTAGGAACCATCCCCTACAATCCCTCCAGTTCTCTCATGGAAGCTGCTATGTGCCTGGCTGTGCTCACGTGTCTAACAGCTGTGGTATGGAGGCTTTGTGAAAAGCAGCCTTATATAGGCCCCAAAGTGCAATCAGAGAGAAACAATGCTGGCTGAGGTGAGGGAGAGAGTTCAAGGCCCCCTTACCAGCCCACATCCTTTCCTCTGAGTACCCTTCATATTCCCAAGATATTTCCAAGAAATATCTTGATATTTCTTGATATATATCCAGATATCCCTCTCTGAGATATCCAGACAGGGCAGAGTCAGAAACAGGGTCAGAACCCAGGTTCCCCAACTGCAGCAGAGATTTCTCCACACCTGTCCCTTTGCCCACACCAGAACCCCAAGACATGCTGTTCCTGTCCTATATAACACTGTGCCTCTCTCCCTTGTTATTAAGCAAGTTAGAAGTTCTGAGGCTTGGCTTATTTTTCTTTTCCCTTCTTTGCCCATGGGGGCATCTCTATGCAAAGAACAGGAGAGTCAATCACCATGAAGGATGCTGACAAGGATTATATGGGAGCTGAGCTGGGCATGGAGAAGACAGTTATTGAGTGGTGTGGGCATCAAACCATTCTGAGAAACCCACTATTCTTTAGTATCAGCACTTGACTCCTTTGTAAATGGGTCCTGACTCACATAAGCGTGTCCGTGTCACAGGAGGATTGCACAGTTTAGGTAGAGCGACATAAGTGGGTGTTAAGAGTGTCAACTTTACTGCCACCAATGGGAGTCTCTGGACATGCCACCCTCTCTAGGAGTTCTAGTCTATAGAGTCCTGTGGGTATAACTATGAATAGGAAGCACATGGCCATGCTCTGAAAAGCTTCTAGAGTTGGCTGAACTCACTTTAGTGAGAGCATGACACATGCCACCCATGGGCCCCTGGGAAGGTTTCTCCACTCCCACCCCAATCCCTAGCAAGAAGCTCAGCTGTGAAAAAGGGCAGGAGCTAGAGAGTCTTGGCCGCTACACTTTTCAACCTGCAGCTTCCACTAAAAGAACAATGAAATGATGACACTCAGCCTTTAAAGCAAAGGGCTTCAGAGATCTATTGATCAGGTTGCTCTAGTGCCTTCAGACCTTGGTCCCAAGGGAGCTTTCTGGGGACCTGCAGCCGGGCTGTGCTCCTGACCTCTATTCTCCTGACCTCCACCACCATAGAGCATGGTGTGTGTCTCTGCCAGTGTCCAGAGAAGGCAGTCTTGGGAGAGGCAGAAGTGTGCATGTGCACCCCAAAAGCCACTGACCAGGGTTCCTTCTAGCCCTCCTCTGGGAGAAGGGTCATGCCTTTCCCCTGCCTGTGGCTGGGACTGGCCGAGGGTACTGCTGGCTCTCTTTCCTTCCTCTGAGCACCCCTGTCTCTCTCACACCTGCCACCGCATTCCTGAGCAGGTCCAGGCAGTACCTGATTGAAGGCTCGCAGCAGCAGTGGCCGTCCCATCCCTCTTCATGTAGCAGCTTGAGGCCCTTCCCTCCTGCTCAGCGGCTCCTTTGAAACCACATCCCCAGGGTATAGGGCAGCATCCTCTCCTGTCCCCCACTGTTTCTCCACATCCCTTCCCCTGGGGCTCCACACATGGGGGAGGAAGCCAGGCTTCCTTCCTTTGTGCTTCTCCCCTACTTTTGTTTCTGTAGTCTGCCTGTTCAGCATCCCCAGCCAAATTATGATGTGCCTGCAAACACACACACACACACACACACACACACACACACGCTATTCTGCAGTGGGCTCATGTATACATCTTTTAAATCAATTTGACTGAATCCATGGAGAGAATGGGCCCTAAGAAAATCCCTAAAGGAAAAATAAATCCTGGCTTTGTAAAATGAAAACACAGGCTCTCCAGTTCATTTTGTTTATGTTTCTACTTTTAAAGCTAGCTTTATTTTTTTACTGTAATACTTCATTTGGAAATAACTGTAGATCCTTGTATCACTGTATGAAATAATTCAGAGAAATCCTGTGTACTGTTTACCCAGTTTCCTCCAAAGATAACATTCTCTAAAACTACAGTAGAATACCACAACCAGGATAATCATATTAGTACATCCACCACTGACCTTGTTCACATTCTCCCAATTCTAACATACATGTGTGTGTTGAGTTCATGGCAGGTTTATTGCATGTGCAGGTTCACATCCACCATCACAGGCAAGACACAGAACAGTTGCAAAGCTTCAAAGGCTCCTGAGTTGTCCTTTCGTGACCCCATCCACTTCCCTCCTGGGTCTCACCTCTAGCAACCAAAAACATAAACTCAGCTTCTGTGTTACCATCAATGGAATTACCTACTAGGGGGCCTTCCAGGAGGAACTTTTCTCAGGCAGCCTAGTTTTGTGGAGATTCATTCAAGGAGTCATGGTACCAATGGTGTGTTCCTTCCACTGCTCAGTAGTATTCCAAGGCTGATCTACTTAACAAAGATTTTTCTTTCACAATTACAACCACTATGATCATAAGAAACACTTGGGTATTCACCATGTGAGAGATATTGAGCTAAGCTCTTCTATTACTCTCACTTCTGCCTCAGTTGGGGACTATTGGGGTCCCCGTTGTATTGAAGCAGAAGGTGGGGTACAAACAGATCAAAGGGGTGATCTTCAAGGACTGAGCTGGTGCTCAGATACGGTGGCCTGTGTGGCTCAGGATATGTTATGTCACCTTTCCAGACCCATCTCCTCACCACTGACTCTCACAGGGCTGATGGGAGAAACAAGGCTTTGGAACTGGAACCTAGTGTTTGGTTAGTGTTTCTCATCAAGTCTAGATGAAATAGAGATTCCAGAGCGTCCTGTGTGACAAAGTCTGTTCAGGAGCCATGGGGACACAGCCTGCTACATGGCTGTGCTCCTTCTTCAGTCTGAAGTCACTCCCTGTAAGGGTCTCAGAGCCTGTGACTCATTTCTGGAACACTGACTTTTTAAATATTACCATTTGGTAGTACGCTAGAAGCCCGCTGAGAGGAAAAAGGCCCATCACCCAATTTTCCCTCTACCTGCTTCGGTCTGTCGGTCCAAAGTGCCACCCCAGAGGGAATCAGTGGGACTTTAGTTTCTTGCTGTCCTAGAGAATGGAAGTGCGAAGGCAAGCTGTGGGCAGGGCCACAGCACCTCTCAAGGCTCTAGAGTGGATTCTTGCCTGCTTCCTCCGGCTTCTGCTGACTCTCGGCAATCCTTGGCTCCCAGCACAGTCATTCCAATCTTGCCTCCAACATGGTTTGCCTGGGTGTTCGCGTGTCTAGCCTGAATCACTCCTCCCTTTCTTTTCTGAAGTATGGTAAAAAGGTACGGTGAATGTTTAAATTCCTTAAACAATTAGTGCAGTAAAAGACATACTGCAACCTCAAAATTAGCCTCCTCTGTTAGAGAGAGGATAATCACACTTCATTATCATACACTTATCCTATCATACTACCCACCTCCAGAAGCACTTCTGCAAATCCTCCTTTGGGATATTTTCAGTCGCCCTGTCCTGGCAACCTCAAGGTCCCGAATCAGCTCACAATGTTTATAGCAATTTCTATCAGCTGAAAGCATTCTGGTCTGTATTCACCAGATCTGGCACCATGTGCCTTCTGGCTTTTCTCCAAGGTTCAAGTGACCATGAAAGATAAATAGTCTGAATTAATTTGGACCATCAAGGCAGCTGTGAGAGCTCAACTAAAGGTGCCCATGACAGAGGCCTTCTAGAACTGCTTCCAAAAGCAGCAAGAACAGGGTGATGAGTGTTTGAAGTGAGGGAAGTTAATGTTAGTGTGTCTTTTACTGTAGTACATTTTGAAAATTTAACAGTCATTGTATTTTGTGATCCCACTTCATAGAAGGCCATTAGTTATTAAATCTAGAACGCATCTGAATTCAATATGACCAATCTGAACTAATTATGTTTGAAAATACAGTCTAATTATAAAGGTCGCATTCACGGGTACTAAGGATTAGGACTTCAATTTGTCTTTGGGGGTGCAGAGTTCAACCTGCTATGCTGCCTGCCAAGACCTCAGCATCTGCTGTGCAGGTCGAGTGGCCCGCGTGCAAGGCAGCCCTCATGACAGGGGTGACAGCAGTGATCATGCATCACTCGCTCATGCGCTGATAGCAGAGAGGGGACAGGCAGTGTGCAGTCTGTGACTGCTGGAAGCTGGGACAGGCCCGGCGGGCTGGACCTACAGGAGAACCAGCTTCTCACCTCGGAGCCGGCCTCCAATGTGTGGACATGGCTTCCCCAAGGAGGACCAGGTAGTGAGCTCCCTGGCACTAGTGACATCCAAGCAGAGACCGGAGAGCTACTGATCAGAGATATACACGGACCGTGCTTCCTGAATCAGGGCAGTATCTTCTCCATTCTCAGGTGTTCTAGCATAGTGACTATATGCTTCCAAAGGGACCAAAGACATAAACAGAAACGCAGTAGATTATGATGTTAAAATGTAATTGGGGTGATTAAGGAAAATACTGTCTAAATAGGCTCCCTTGGTAGACAAGAATGAAAAAAAGCAGAGGCTTTGCTGTACAGGAAATGAGAAGCTGGGAGGAGCTTGATACAAATTATTTCCATTTTTTCTGGTCCAGAGTTTTCCTAAGTCCTATCTTCGTAATTTAAGGTTTCAGCCTCATTAACTGCACCTAACTGACCATTTACACAGATACAATCAGAGTTGGCTTTCTACTAGGAAATCCTTCTTGGGTAAGATTTTTCTCTACCTCCATATCAGCTCTCAGATTCCTGAAATTTCTCAAAGAGGAAACAAAGGCAATCATCTCCCACAAGAGAGGTTTAGAAATGGCAAACTCATTCACACTGAGGTATAAAGAAAGATACACAGTGGCAGCAAAGCATGACGATCCCATTGGGAATTCTAGCCACCCTCTGAGAAATTCTGGGCATGCTTAGGTCTGCAGGGTTCACTTTTGGTAACCCATGTCGCTGTATCCTGGTGGCCATATCGATGTGCTCCTCACAGCTCCACTGGCTAAGCCAATAGCCATGTGCAAGGCAGATGGGGTTGTGGGGCGAAGGGTCCTCCCCCATTTCCCCTGTGGTGACGCTCAGCTCTCTTCTGCCCCACAAAGATTCTGCTGGATGCTCAGCAGCTGAGATCAGGGAAACTCAGGATCATATTCCCTACTGTAGGAAACCGCCTCTACCCTCAAGGAAAGGAGAAATGCTTGGCCAGCATGTTCTGTGAATGGTGAGGATCTTTTTATACAAGACAGAAACATACAGGCAGCAAGGCCTCTAAGCAAATAGCCATTGAAAAGGCTTAGAAAGTGGACTCTCAGAACCACTGCTTTTCTGGGTAACTGGCATAGTTGCTACTGTTAGGAATAAGAGCATCAAGCCCACAGGAATCTATTTGTTCCAAGTAAAAGAACAGAAAATACAAGTGGGAGCCCTGCAACCCATGGAAAGGGAACTACACCATGGTGAGGCCATGCGCCCCTGATCTTAACCTCAGATAACCACAGACCAGGGCAGCCAGGCTTCTACTTCACAGCACAAGGCCACAGCGGCTTTAAAGAGGTGCAGCTTTCTACTCATGCGTTCAAGTGCTCCAAGAGTGAAAAGGCGGCATGATTCAGGTGGAAGTTTTCTTTCAGGAGGTATTAGCAGGCACCTGACGGATTTGCAATTTAAGAAGTCTGTTTTCTCCTACAAATGCCCTTTTGCATGCCAACACTCTGGTGCCCAAACACTAATCCGTCCCCTGGAGCTTAAGAGGCCTGAGAGGTGAAGTCACCTCCAGACGTCATACCTTCCTGACACCCTCCTGGGCAACGGTCCACTAGTAATGACAAACGTCTGTATGAGCCTGAGAGTGTGGTCTCTCAGACCATGCGGGGCTTGCTGGGAAGAGCTGCGCCACCCCGGGTGGCAGGGGCCATCGAGCTGAACTCCAGGAACCCGAACCCGACCTTGCCTCACTTCACCTGTCAGTGACTTCCTAGCTCATACATGGCTCTCCAGCCGGTGGAGAAGCGGCCCTTCTTGGCTGGAAACCCCAGCCAGGAGAAGAACCAGCTGTGAGCCTCGGGTTAGTGGCTACATTCTGTCCATGGCACCCCTGCTCTTATTACAGGGCAGCCCATCCCCTCCGCCTCCCCCCCCCCAATTCCTTACCTCACCTCAGCTGCCTCTAGGCCTCTAGGCCTTCTGCCTCTCCAACCAAACCCCAACCCCCAGGGCAGATCCTCCCCTTTCTCATGGGTGAAGCTCAGACTTGTGAGCCTGCCCCTCTGCCTGTCAGTTGTCTTTCTGTGTCATTACCCATAAGCCCCAGGCCTGAGCTCAGACCAGAATGTAGTCTCTGTCCCCTTCATACAGGTGCTCCTGCAGTGCTGTACAGCACGCCATGCTGCTGCCCCTCACGAGCCCCACACGGTGGTTAGAAGGGCTCTTTTGCTCACCAGCATGTGGCTTTGAGCAACTGTGTCACCATTTTGTGCTTGCCTTAGCCCATCTGTAAAATAAGCCAGTAATAGAGCTAATCCATCACTCATGGTTGGGGTGGGAATCAAATTATTTAATTTCTGGTAAAAGTACTCAGAATGCCCAGTACAGGGAATGCTCCAAACACATTCACTACCATTAGCAGAGTTACCCTTGCCTACCTGTTTTGTACGTCAGGGCACCTAAAGCAAGCTGTAGGCAAAGGTGGTGAACCCTCAACTGCCAATGCCCTGGGTGGCCCAGCTGCAGGCCTCTGTGGCAAGCCAGTGAAGAGGGTGGCACTCACAATCCCCCAAGCTGAACCCACTTCAGGGTAGCACCAGAAGCTGAGCCAGAACTGTGGAAAAAGGTGATTAGAGCCCTGCATGGTCATCTGCCCTCACTGTTCCTTCACCCTAATAGCAGCAAGTCTTTTCTAAGGCCAGGACTGGAATGGAGGAATTTGTGAAACAGCAAAGCCCTCATCTGCTTCTCTCTTTGCAGCCAATCCCAAGGAGGCATGGAACATTCCTGTGGTCCGGAGTTTCTGTATACAGGCGCCCCTGCCCTTCCTGATTACTGTGCTTGACTGTCAGCCTCAGCAGGGGCTGGCAAGATGCTCCACTCATGCACCTCTCTGCGCTCTATCCACATCTAACCAGTTCCAGGTGGATGGCCACAGCCCAGTGCCAAAGAAGGGGATCTTGGGGTAAATGGTTCCACCTTTATATGCCTGACACCCCCCCCAGAAACCATGATCAATAACCCCTGCCTGCCTCTCATGCACAATCTTGCCCAAACAGTTGTGGTTGCCTCTTCTTGCTTGGTTCTGAGTAGATGGGGTACAAGAGTTGAGCAAGGTTGAAAGGAATTTCCAGGTTCAGAAGCAGCTCCCTGCATAGTTCTTCACTGAGACTGGCTTAGAGGGGAACCCCCATGGAGGCAGGGCCAGTGGCCTCATTCAGGGCAGAGCAGGTAGGGGAATACCAGAGCACTCTCCACTCCCAGAACAGGAAGGGCATTCCACACTGGGCCTCATTTTAGGATTTGAAATTAGAGTCCACATGACAATGGGGGAGGGATATTCAAACCTCCCTGCTACAGAGCATCAAAAGGCCTCCTAGCCCTAAGAACTAACTTTAGTGACTTGTAGATGCCAAGTGAGAAGCCTGGGGTTAGAGTTTCAGTTCTGCCAGAGGAGCCGAGCCAGATCATTCTCCATCTGCTAGAGCCTTTGTGTTTTCACATGCAAAGTGGCAATAATCTATCTTGTCCTGTCTCCCTCAGGGGACTCTACATTTATTAATTGGTTTAGTTACTAATTAAACAGCCACTGACAACCTCTCTGAGACCTCGCCACCAGGGAGGAACCAGACAGGCTCCTGAACTATCTGGGAATTCTCAGCCCACGGTGTAGCTGCTCTGATGAGCCACAGGCGTATGTATATGTGGAAAAGCTCTGTAAAATGTAAAGTGCCAAACTAGGAGCATTGTTAAGACAAAAAAGATAACATTAAAGGTAATTATGTAGATTTGGAAATTGCCTGGCATGCATAAGGACATGAGTTCAACCCCTAATACCACCAAAAAAGTAATTATAGTACTAAAAAGGGCTAAATAGGTAGATTAGGTTGGTGTTTCCTAGATTATGTTATACATTTTAATCATCTGGGGATCCTATTAAAATGCAGATTACTGTTCAGAGATCTAGTGTACACCTGAGAGTATGCATTTCTAATAAGCTCCCAAGAGGTATTGCTACTGGTGGTCCCAAGCCATGCCTCAAACAACAAGCTATTAACAGGATGAGTACTGACCAGTTACTGTTTGTCTTAGTCACTGTTCTTGCCATTGAGACACAATATCTAACATTTGCCACTTAAGAGAGGAAAGGTTCCTTTTGGCCTGCAATTCAGAGCCTAGGCCCAGTGGCTGCAGAGGAGAAGCACTGTGGCAGAGGGGCACAGTGGGAGAAGGCTGCTCAGGATATGGTGATCAGGAAGCAGAGAGAGACAGGAGGAGTGGGGGAGAGGCCAAGCCATCCCAGGCCACACCCTCAATGACCATGTCCTGTGACCAGACCCTGCCACCAGCACTGAGCTTGCTAGACCACTGCATAATCCAGTCACTTTCAAACACTGGAGGCTTAGGGAGTCATTTCAGATCAAACCGTAGCACCATCCATTAAGCCCAAAATATAACTGAACTTATCACATTAACTAATTAAAGAATCTTGTGGGTGGGGAACAGAGCAAATTCTAGAAGATAATGCCTCCTTGAGCAAAGGCTATCAGGGTGGTCTACGCCTCTACAGGATGCTCTGCAGAGAGAGACAGCAGGTGCCTTTCAGGGAGGTAGGGACTGGGGCATGGGCAGGTGAGCCTACTCCATGTGCTCCTCAGTGGTGTCCACATGCTTTGTGAAGGCAGATGTCTCCGTGACTACTGCCACTGGGAAAAAATACCTGACACCCACAACTTAAAGAAGAGTATATTTTAGCTCAGTTTCAGAAGGATCTGTCCATTTGTGATCAGCTCTAAGGCACAAAAGGCGTGATAGCAGGTACAGCAGAGGAAAACTGCCAACCCATGACAGTCTTCCAATAGCCCCTCTTCTGAACATATAAAACTTTTGGGGGAACATTTTAGATCTAAACCACAATAGCTGCTTGCCCTGGTATAAGGGGGAGACGTGATTTTAGCAGATTTTAGCAGATCTTGCATGAATTCTTTTTCTTCCCTGTTCTTCCCACACATGTTCAGAGAAAAGGAGCTTGTTCTTTTGTGGGTCTCAATTAAGACTTCCAACTGGTGGAACAACCTGGCTTAAGCCAGAAAATCCCATCAGTTCCTGGTCCTGGGCAAGGAATACAGCCAGGCTTCAGGGAAGCAAGTGGGGGCTGGACTCTTCCTCAGGTGCTCTCTTTCATCTTTGTCCCTCTCTCTGAGTGCCCCTGAGCATCTGATGTAAGACTACAGAAAGGGACCAAGGAAGTCAATAGAGAGAGCAAGTGAGTAAATATTGGGTCATACATTTGACCTTGAAAAGAGTAGACCACTAACATACTCATGCTTTATACTTAAAACAAAGTTGGGAAACTTGTAAAACTCTTTTCTTCATTTGATGAAGTCTTTGCTCCAAAAATAAAGCCCATAAACTCCTTCAACAGCTGGAATTTTCCCTCTGACGAGAGTACCTCGTCTGGCAGTTGACTTAAGCAGTTATTTGCAGCCTATAATTTTCACAAAAACAGTAGGGTGTGCCTGGCGGGAGATGTTTTCTACAATCCCATGGAAAGAAAACAATGAGAAAACTTTAGAACAAAGAATGCTCTGATTTCATTAGAAAATCATTGACAATTCAGGTTCCAGGCCAACAAAGATGTGGAAAGTTTTCAAGCAGACTTATGAGGAATTGGGGAACGATGCCTGAGAGGGGTCAGAAAGAATATAGCCTACAGGCTGGCTGGCTGGGAGGCGTGGGAGTGCTAGGGCCCAAGATCCGATGAAGAAGGGGCTGGGGCAACCAAGGGGGAGAGCTCGGGCGCCCATGGAGGGAGCAGCAATGGGAGGTAGGGCTTGGTAATGAAGGAAACAGAAAAATACAGGACCCAAAAGAGAATGGCACTCTTGGGGTGCCCCCTCTGAGGAGCTAAAGAATGCAGGCCAGGCAATGAGAAGAAGACGCAAAGGGTAGGGCAGATTTTGCCACAGTGGAAAGAGTTTGGGAGTCAGAAGCAATTTGAAATAGGTCTCTGTTTTTCATGCCTAGACAAGTCCTATGTTTCCAAGGCCTAAACGATGGGAGAGAGATGAAGTAAATGAAAAAGTGAAAAAGATGGTGGAAGCCTAGCGTCTTAGCCACTATCTTTCTATCTTTCTGTCTGCCTTTCTGCCCTTTTTTTAAGAGGATAAACACACAAAAATACATTAATGATATAAAACATATATTTTCACATCACTCAGCCCACAGTGTCACAAAAAATGGGGCACTAGACCTGTGGCTCAATATGGCTGCCATTGGCTGCAGGCGGCTTGAACATCTGAAATGTGGCCATCCAAACTGACATGTGCTCAAAGTGCAAAACACGCCAGATCTCAACAATGTAGTACAAAACACAGGAGGAAAATATGTCAATATTTTTTGTATTGATTCTACTTTGCAATGATAATATATTGGATATAAGTGAAGTAAAAGTTCACCTTACTTCCTTTCTGTGGTACTTTACACATTTAAACTCAAAATGGCATGTGTAGCTTGTGCTGTATTTTAATTGGACAGCAATGTTGCTCTAGAAGAAACTAACAAGAAGAGGTAAATAATTACAATAGCTAGCACATATACAGTCTCATCCCAGAAGACGTTCTACATATCTTGCACTTATTAACTTACCCAATCTTCTCAACAGTCTTGAGGTAGATGCTATTGACACAGCTGTTTTCCAGATGAGAAACTGAGACACAGAGAAGTCAAATAATTTGCACGAGACTACAGAAGTGGATTTGGGACTGGCTCCCAGCCAGCGGGCAGTAGTTCTACCGTGGACCACTGTGCTACAACTGATAACGCACACACTGAGCTGTCAGCTGAAAGAAGGACACTCTACCTCTTCCATCACCTTAAATGAAGCATTTCACGTAAAGCCACTATCTTACAAAATTTGAAATAATACTTTCTAATGGCCTTCATACCAAAACTTGGGCTTTCTCTAGAAAGCATGAACACTGCGGGTCTCACAGCATCCTGGAGAACCCACTGACTTGTGAGTTCACACCTCCACATGCAGCTGCTGTGTAATATTACTGATGGTCTCTTTGAATGGGTCCTGTGTACCCCAAGTGTGTCTTGCTTATAAGATGTATTGGGTAGGGTTACCTGACCATAGATGTCATAAAAGAGATAGCTCAGACCTCAATAGTCTGATGCTCCTGGTCCTTACACAATGCAGGGGTTAGGAGTGCCGACCCCTCTCCTACATACACAGTTGAAAATCCACATGCAACTTTTGACTTCCCCAAAATGTATCACTATTGACCAGAAGTCTTATCAATAGCCTAGTTCATAAACATCTAATTTATGTATATATTATAGATGGTAGGGAAATACTCAGAAACCACTAGAGAGCACTTTTTACTGTGTTGAACAATTTACTGGAGAAATGGCTTACATGGAGATGATAAGTGGTTACTTGTAAAACTTAAGCTCAACAGGAGGAGCCAGGACACTATTACCAAAGTATAGTCCCTTCAAAGTTATGATTACATCCTCTCGACTACAAATGGCATTAGGTAGCCTATAATTTGGAGCATAAGTTTTGAACAAATTTAACCACTGATGATAGATTTGCATATTTTATTCATGACATGTTTTTCTTAATTATTTTGGGATTTCTAGAGTACATTTGTCTTTTCAAAATGTTACAGATCTCAAAACAAAATAAGAAAGAAAACAAAAAATGTACATGAATGTGTGCCTGTGGAGTTCGAACCCATGTGGCTTAAGGGTCACCTGTGGTCACTCACAGGGGGTGTGCAGTGGCCCCAGCAGGCAGCCCTCCTTCAGAGCTCTCCTCCCCGAGGCTCAGGCACGAGGCTCCCCCATGCTGTCTCTGCTGCCTTGGAGCTTTTCCTACATATGGCCAATCTTCTAAGTGGCAGGTAACTGTATGAAAAGAAAGACAGAAATTACTTGGCTTATGGGTCTGGAGACTGGGAAGCCCAAGACCAAGCTGCACCTGCTGAGGGCCTTTGCATTGCTTCATAAGATGGTGGAAGGTATCGTGGGGCAGGAAAGGCAGAGAAAGGTCGTGTGTATTTTAGATCAAAGCACCCTCAACAAATCTTCCCAATTGAAAAATAGTTTTTAAAAAAAGCAAAACAAAATAAATCACTAAAAATCAAAAATCTAAGTGAGGAGTTTTGTAGGAAAGAACTTAATATTTATTAATGCTCAACAGATCACTTTGAGGTGGGAATAAAACTTATGAAATTTACCATTATGAAAACTGTCTGCTCATAGCATCAGTAGAGAGAAACTGACTGTCCATGAGCTTCCAAAGTCCTGGATACAGTACAGAAAACCATTTGGCAGCTTCCTTCCCAGGAATATTCATCAATTTATTTCCATTCATTGACTTCTTTTCTCATCCAGACCTTATCCCGGGACATACTATTTCACATTCTCAAAATTTCTACAAATCGCTTGTTAACATTCTGTTATGATTTGTGTCTAGTTGTCCCCCCAAAGCCTCATGCAGTCGTGGAGCAGACTTCTAGAGTTTGTGACTAACTCATAATCCCCTGAGATTATGGGTGTGAGTGCTGCCTGGGGCGGAGAGCCTGAATGCACCATAGAGGAGACAGACCTGCTCTCTGCTGCCATTGTTGCTGCTGCTCCTCCATTTTGCTTTCTGCACTTGGCGCTGTCATGAAAAGTTGCCCTCTGCCATGTGCCAGGCTGCCTTGGAGCCAGCCGAGTATGGACTGAAACCTCCAGTAACTGTGAGCTAAATAAACCTTTC
>NDGN011460963.1:0-19543 GCA_002564285.1 Tympanoctomys barrerae
TTTTTTTTTGCGGAACAGGGGATTGAACTCAGGCCCTTGCGCTTGCCAGGCAAGCACTTATTCAACTGAACTTTCTCCCCGGCTCAATCTCATTTCTTTTAGCACCTTGCCCAGAAGACAACCTGTTGGAGAGTCAAGGCAGAAACTTATAAAAACTCATATACTTATATGTAAATTCGTCTTTTCTTTCATGAAAAGTGGATAATCACTTGCTTCAAGCTGTGTCTACTGGAAAGATTTTTCTTCATCATTGTCTCTCAGGATGACTTGTATAAAAAACACCAATCTTGTTGCACCATCTCAGATTCTCTTTCACCCCTCTTTTACCCTCTTAGCATGTCAGAAGTGCTGGGTCATATATATATGGATTTGGATGAAACACATTGCAGGCCATACATAGCTTCCATATTTTTAAGCAGCCATTATGGGTCAAATGATAGCATCACAAAGTACAGGAAGTAAATGTTTAGTTTTGGATGCTACCTGGAAAATTGGTAAAGAATTCCTCTGGGTGTGCCTGAGAGTGTTTCCAGAGAAGATTGGTGTGCGGGTCAGTGAACTGGGTGGGAGAGACATGTCCCGAGCACAGGTGGTACCATTCAATAGGCTGCAGGCTTGGATAGCGAGGACTTCCTCTTATTTGTGATCTCCCTCTCCTAGTGGTACATTTCTCCACTGCTACAGCCCATGGGCATCAGACTTCATGTTCTTCAGCCTTTGGATATGGGCTTGCACCAGTGTCTCTCTCAGGGGCATCTTCTAGTCCAGACTGGGGCTGCACCACTGGATTCCATCCTAGGCTGAGGTTTTGGGGGTCCAGACTGACCTCTTCTTGTTTCCCTGGCTCTCTAGCCTGTGCATGGTCATCATGGGAGTTCTCAGCTCTGTGACTGTGTGAGCCAATTTAATGAATGCCTTGTTATAATTATGCATGTGTTCTATTGATCCATTTCTGTGGATAAGCCCGACTACAGGGTCTAGCTCTCCCTGGGACGAGCATCCACTAGTGAGATGCAACTTTGCCTCTCTGTGTTCTGTGGAATCCTGCAAGGTGTCCTTTCTCCTCATAGTTCTTCTGACTGCGAGCCTACTGGCTGAGGGACGGCCTCTGTCTGGCACTGTGAACAGTGGACAGAAAATCCAGCAGGGCCTCCAGATGCAGTCAAGGGAAGATAAAACTAACTGTATTAGTTACTCTTCTCTTGTTGGTGGGACAAATACCCGACATTCAAAATGAGGGAAGGAAAGGTTTATTTAACTCACAGTTACTGGAGGTTTCAAGACGCTGAAGGAGAGACTGGGGCACTGCCGTGTCCAGGTTGACTCTCGCCACGTCTCTGAGAAAGCACAGGCTAGCCAGTTTAATGGTTTGCGCCTCTCTGGCCCCGCCCCTCGGGCCCCGCCCTGGTCCTCTGGCCCCGCCCCTCAAGCCCCTGGTTGCTTCTCCAGCAGTGTTTGCCGCATAATTTACATGACGCTTTGGGGGGACAACTAGACACAAATCATAACACTAACGATCAAAAAACAAAACAAAACAAAACAAAGACAAAAACAAAAACAAAGACAAAAAACAAAAACACAAACAAACAAAATACTAACAATCAATTGTTCAGAAGCCAAGCATAGCAGGGGAAAGTAATCAGCTGGGGAAAAGGGAAGTGAGGCAACAAACAGATGCAAAGTAATGCAAAGCTTTCCTACACTGAATAAGGGGTCAGAGCCAGTTTCAAAAGGACACTGCCTTTCCTGGCTAATTTCTAGATGTCTCACAATAAATAAAGGAACTCCAAAGCTTGTGAACTGCTTCACAGATTATTTTTTTTTTCACAGATTATTAGATAATGTGTGTTTTATAGTAGAATAGGGCTGAGAAACTGTCATAGATCAGAGGAGACTAAGGAGACATAACTAAATGTAATGAGATATGGTGGATTGGATCTTGGAACAGGAAAAAGATTAGTGGTACAACTGATGAAATGCTGGTAAAGTCTGAACTTGGTAAACAGTAATGTGCCAATGTGGACCTCTCTGTTTTGACACTATGGTTATGTAAGATTAGCATTAAGGGAAACTGGGTAAAGGATATATAGAAATTCTGTATTTGTAACTTCTCTGTGCATTTGAAATTATTTTCAAAATAAAAAGTTTATTAAAACTCCCTTGTTTTGAAAGTTTGTTTTATTTTTAATTTTACTTTTCTTCTTCTTTAAAAATAATAATAAAAAAATGGTAAAATGCCCTAACAAGCTCTGACTATGAATAGCCAGGGAAGGTTAGTGTGACATGTTGGATGGGTTAGCAAAACCAGCCTTTAATTTCCTGTTGGAAAAAGACTCAAGGAAATCATTATCTTATGATCACATAGTTAATAAGTGACAGATGCAGGAACAGATCACAGCTTTTCCACTACATCATGCTTTATGCATGATTTCCCAGGGTATTAGAGAGTCAGGGGGCAGGAGAGAGAGAGAGAGAGAGAGAGAGAGAGAGAGAGAGAGAGAGAGAGAGACTTCACCAGTATAGACTTATTTTCAATCATCCTTGATCCCTACATACAACTATAAATTCAGGTAGAGAATCTCTTTTTTCCTCTCTAACATACTTCCCACATCTAAAACATTCACACACATCTCTTTGCCTGATAGCTCTGTCTGATACCTCTTTGCCAAAATTTGGTAAGAGTCTGCAGTCAGTTTTCTAATGGTAGAAATTCCTCAAAGCTACTGTTTCCCCAGGACAGAGTGTGCCAGGGTTTCTAGTTGTTTTCTTGCACCTCACCACCCCACCTGCCTCTTTGGTCACTGTCTAATTCATAGCGGTCACTCCTTGGCAAGAGCAGATACTCCATGTGGGATGTCTTCTTGGCTCCCTGCTGGTCCAAGTCACCAGGATACATGGCCTGATTCTTCCTCCTGAGTCCCAGAGCTGCCTGGCCCAGAACTCAGGGGGCTCAGGAAGTTTTAGCTTTGTAAATCTCATGGATTTGCACTTGGGTCCCAGTAGACCTGTTATTTCCTGACCTTCACCAGGAAGATTATAAAGTACTGGCCTTTACTGACACTGCAAGAAATGCTTTTCACAGAAAAACGGATGAGAGGAGCCACAAGATCTGGAGCCGTGGTGAGTGTAGGGATGAGGCTATCAAAGTTGGGTCCAGTCTGAGGGCACTGCTTGGTCACCAAGGCCATGCAACAGCATTTCTGCCTGTGTGAATGGCATTCTGAATGGCATTTGCTTCAGTAGCTTCCCTCCTTGTCTTCTTGGGAGGCAAGAGTTGCTGTAAAGCTTTCCTGTTGTAACTGATCCTTCTGTTATAACAAACTTCAGAAAAGCTCTTATTACATTATAATCCTTTTCCCTGATCCACTTTTCCTTGTTGGTCTGGGCCAGTGAACACTGTCACCTTACGATGAATGGAAACACTACTCCTCTCCAATTCTCAACCAGCTGGTCAAGTTGGGAAAAGCAACCCATGGATGGCTCTCCAGGATTGTGCACCATGGCTGGTTCTAACGCAGGCAGAATTTGATAGGAATGCTGAATGCTGCATCGTGGGACAGGTTAGAGACAAGCTAGGGCACCGGCTCTGCCTCTGTCTGGGGCCCGACTGTCTGACTAAACATCTTCCTCGACAGCACATTCACATTAAATTGGGCAGGGGCGGTGGGGAGTTCATCTCCTCCCAGACTGACTCAGACTGAGAAGGTTGTCAGCTGTGTAACAAGTGACCTCAGCTAACAGGATTTCTGGATGAATGCATTGGCCCTCACTAAAACTCAGAGATAGAAGGATTCTTATCACTTCCTTCATACAAATTAGAATATGTAGGATATAAAGGGATTAAAGAATTTGCTCAGTCTTACAGTTATCAGGTAGTCAAGTCAGGATTCAAACCCAGACAGTCAGGACCTAGGGCATGCCTTCAGCCCCGCGCTGCTTTCCTAGGATTCAGTACATGCAATGAGCCAATCTGTCCCAGCCGAGAAATGCCAGTGAGATGCATGCTTTTAACACATGTGATTGAAGACACTCAGAGTGCTCTTAAAGACATCCAAGGGAGTCAGGCCACGTTTGGGAGTTGCTCAGATGCTTTTAGATTTATGTGTTTTAATCCTGGGGGGAAGAGTACAGAGGCCAAGGTCTAGATATTCACAGGTGCCTGTGATTTACCCCAAACAGGCTCTTCTTCCTTCCTCTCTTTTAAGGTCAATGATATTCCTGCTCATTCTAGTCCTTTGTTTTATGTATTAAACCTAATGAAGGAGTTTTATTCCCAACTTTCAAAATAAGCTCCATTTATATGGGCAGATTTGAAGGGGATCTGCTTAAAATATTTAAAGAGATTAAATGAAGGTCCTAATAGAAAAAAAAGACTGCTAGGATCAAATAATCATGAATTTTTCTATATATATATCCAAAATTCATGAACAAAATAAAACCTTATGAGATATTCCAGGATTTTTTTATTTCCAAGACAGGGTCTTTCTTTATAGTTCAAATTGGCTTTGTACTTATTATATAGTCTAGGTGGGCCTTGAACTTACAGCGATCCTCCTGTCTCAGCATACCTCCTGTCTCCTGTATACCTGGGCATTCTTTTAAAAGATCTCATTGCAATTTCACTGACAACTTTTAATTAAGTCCTGTGCAAATACTCAGCAGTGGCCTTGAACAGCTCTCAGTTTGTAAGTGGTGTACAGAAGGAGGAGGTGTGGAGAAAGGAACATATCCCCCAGCACATCCTGCAGTTATTTCTGTAACCTAATACTATATTCAAACAGTTAGAAGCAATGGGAGATAGAGGGGATCTGAATTATAATAGGGTCCTAGAGACCTTGAAGCTAGTCAGTGATTTTCTGGCTACAGGCATCTTGTCCAGACGGGGTTATGCTTATCTTCTTTCTGAGTGGAGCAGTATTAGACCTACTTTTAGTTAAAGGACATCAAAGTAATGGGCACAGAGAAAACTTGAGTTCCCCGCTCCTGTTGGTCTTTAGCTAGGCTAGGGCTGCAGCATCAGGCCCTATGTTTCTGTGACTTTTCTTTTGGCTCCAGGATTCAGCTGGCAAAGCCAGAGTTTAAAGCTTCACAGTCCCCTGAGTGTTAGAGAGGGATGCTTGGTTGTCATAGAAACCATCTTGTTGGAGGAAAGTCTTCAGCCTTCTTCAAATCGGGTAATTAAAAAAAAATTATTTTTATTTTTTAAGGAATACAAAAAAAGACTATAAAGTAGCAAAAAAATATTACAAAATTTCATTAAACAAAGTAATAGGAATTTGACAATGGTTGTTATATTGCATAATGTTATCTTCGGATTGGTCGTTTAGGTTATCAGATAGAAACCTGCAAAATTGGTGAGAAAAAACAGTTATAAGAGATTAAAAACAAAAAACCCCAATACATTAAAAATTTAAGATTTAATTGCTCTCTTTAATAGACCAGCACAAATCAGCAGTACCATTATCCAAACTATCCTGCACATATACATGAATATACCTTTTTTGCCTCTCCTTGCTTTTGTCCTTTTCCTCATCCAAATTGGGTAATTTCTTTTCAGAACTCATAGTTCAGCTTTTGGGGCTAGCCTTACCTCATTTTAAACAAACAAACAAACAAACAAACAAACAAACAAACAGTCTTTGCACTATTTACTATCCTCTGAAACCAGGCTGAGTAGAAGGACAGGGAGTAATTTTTCCCACCTCCTCAGAACAGTCAAACTGCATTTGATTTTCTAGCTATCCATCCATCCATCCATCCATCCGTCCGTCTGTCCGTCTGTTCGTCCATCCGTCCGTCCATCCATCCATCCCATTATTTTTCTGTACTCTTTTACTCCCCTATATATAGTTTTATGAAGTTTCTTGGTTGTTATCACAGGGGATTAGTGTTTTGAGGAGAAAAATACTCTGCAGGTGATTCACATAGCGTGCAACACAACCCTGAGCACATGGGCTCCTGTTTTTCATAGGACTGTCCTGTGGGGACTGTCCGGGTTAATGCAAATAAATGGTCAAGATGAGGAGGAGTGGTGTAGGAGGAGATTCTGTAGGTATGGCATCCTAGTTCATCCTCTAGGAATATTTTCAGCATCAATACTGTTAAAGACCATCCTAGCTAACAGAAGGATGCAACATTACATAGTGCTTAAGAGCATGGGCTCTAGAACCAGGCTGCCGGGAGTTGTAGCCTGGCTCATTCACTTCCTAACTTCAGGACCTTGGGCCAGTTTACAATGACTGGGCGCCTCATTTTTCCCATATGCAAGATGGGATTAATTGTACACACCTTATAAGGTAGTAAATCCTCAATATGTTGAAAGGCACTTTAGTGCTTAGGGGTCAGGCAGTATTTGAAACCTATTATACCTATTTTCATTTCATCTTTATAACCATCAAGAGTTAAATAGTACTTAAAACATTTTAGAGATGAGAGTATTGAAGAACAGACAGATGCAGAAGTTTGGGATTTAATGGAGTCTGTTCTGCTTCCTTCTTTCCTCCCCTCTGCCCCTCTTCTCCCCCTTCCCATCTCCCTCCTCACTCTTTCCTCTCTTTATCCTCTGTGTCTGTCTGTCTGTCTGTCTGTCTGTCTGTCTGTCTGTCTGTCTGTCTCAATAGAACCTGAGACCCAGGGGTGTTTATCCACTGAGCTCTATTTCTAGCCCTTTTTTCATTTATTTAAAATTTGAAAGGCAAGGTCATGCTAAGTTGCTCAAACTGGCTTCAGACTTAGATCTTCTTGCCTCAGAATTCTGAGTGGCTGGAATTACAGGCATGGACCACTGCATTTGGCTTTCTATTTTTTTTTTTTCCTGGTCAGGGGGAGTGGTGCAGTAGTAGGAACTGAACTCCAAGTTTTTGGACTGAACTACATTGTTCGCTCTTTCTAATTTGAAACAAGGTCTTGCTAAATTGAAAAATGCCCAGGCTGAGCTCAAATGTGTTTTCATTTTGCCTTTTTTATTTTTAAATTTTGAGACAAGGTTTTACTAAATTGCTGTTTGCCAGGCTGTGCTCAGACTTATGATTCTCCTACCTCAGCCTCCCATAGTGTTTATAATTACAGGCATGTAATATCACATTTTTTTTTCATTTTAAGAGACTTAAAGCAGATTTTTATTAGTACATGTTTATAGTACATAATGTTTACATCCCTTGTGTGGAGCTGGTCCATATATATAACACTTCTTAATTTCTTTTGTTGTTCCCTTTCCTTCCCTCCCTCACTCCTCCATCCATCTCTTGATTCTTTTGCTCTCCCTCTCCCCTCCTTCACCCCTTCTCTTCCTTTTCTTCCTCCTATTCCCCTTCCCATTTCCCTTCTCCTTTTCCTCCTCTTTCTTTTGTATATATTTGCAATGCATTTTTTAAAATTTAGTATAGGGCCTACAAGGTCTCACTATACAGTTCTGACTCCTAGTGGTCCTCCTGTTTTCAGCCTCCCAAGCCCTGGGATTATAGGCATGTGCCCCACGCCCAGTCTCAATCACTGTTTCAGCGTGCCCTGGGGATGGGGCCGGTGCAGCATGCCAGGGATCGAGCCCTGGTCCCTGAGCCTGGCAATTATTCTTAATGTGGCCACGGACAGGATTTCTCATCTCTCAGGCTTTATTTTCTCATCTGTACAAAGGAAAAAGTGCCACCCAGTGGTTGTGGAGGAAGGGAGACTTCATGAGACACCGACTGTGAAATCCTAAGGTAATGTGTGCTTACCATTATAGTTTGATAAATACCTACCATGTGCTAAGTGGTTTATAGTCTTTCCCATGTTCACAGACACTGTCAGTCAATATTACTGTATTTTATTATATGAAGAAGACAGGTTTACGGTGAATTTCCTTGTCATCCCTGCAGTACTGGAGCAGCAGTGGGAGGATGCTTGGGTCAGACACTGCTGCATTCCTGGGTCTGGGTGCAGCTGGGATGGAGACAGTGATCTCCCCACAGCCTGCAGAGGTGGAGCCAGCCTGTGCACAGAGCTGGAAACACGGGGATGCTGGGAAACACAGGAGCCTGGGGGCTGTTCCTCTCAGTGGATGAACTTGCTTCTCTCTAAAACCTCTGTTTACCTGCTTTAAAGGAGATGAAGTGGGAGGGGCAGGACACAAAGCCCGCCTTGGGCCAGGGTCAATTAACCATGAGGTGCCAAGAGTCAGAGACAGTTTTTCCTCAGGCATTACCTGAGTAGCCTTTGCTTAAGGCTGACTGGGATTTAAGTCCTGGTTCTAGCACTGGCTTCATGGGAATGGAGCCTGAGAGGTACTTAGACTCTTATAGTGCTGATTCTATATCAGAAATTCCAAAACTATGCCACAGGGCTCGGAGATGAAGTAGAGTTACATGTGTGAAGTGGATGTAACTCTCAGATTCTTACTATTATTTAAGAAATTTTATCCAAAAGGAGTATCAGAAGGCAAGGAGTGTGGAGAAAAAGAATTAGAAAAAGGAGTCAGGACCAAAGGGATCTTAACTCTACCACAGTGATGTGTGGGTCCATCGGAGCAATGGAGAAAGAGGCATCTATGTTGTGATAGGCCTACACACTCTACCATAGCTACAATTAAATAGATCAGCAACACCAGGCATCGATGAGGATGTGAACAAACTCTCCTACACTGTTGGCAGGGGGGCAAATTGATGTAGTTGTTTTTGAAAACTGAAAGGATCTACTAGAGCTAAATAAGCATAATCTATAATAATAATAATCTATGATAGGGTAACTCTACTGGGTATACACCCAACAGAAGGGCATACATGTGTTCACAAAAGACATACTAGAGTATTCATGGCAGCATTACTTACACTAACTCCAAACCTAACTATCCAAATGTCTGTCAACCGTAGAAATAACAAATATATTCTAATAGGGTCTTACAGTGGGAAAACTACATAGCAATGGGAATGAACAAATTACGCAGCACTACGGATGTGCTTGATGATTGGAATTATATAAAGTTCAAAAATAAGCAAAATTAATCACGTTAAAAGCTAGGATATTGGTGATTGGCTGGAAGAGGTCATAAGAAGCTTTGGGAGCTGATACTCTGTTGATCTAGACTTTTCCATTTATCTATTATATTCCAATAAAATATTTTTTAAATTATAAAAATGTTAAATTTTATAAGCTGTCATAAAAGATGTCATCAGAGAATTTATGGTACTTATGGGAAAGGAGATTGAAAACATCAATGGTACAGGGTGGGCAAGCTCTTTCCTCTTTTGGATGCAGTAGAAAGATTTTCCTCAGATTTGATGCTGCATGTATCAAAGAATCATTGGTGATCATTTTTTTCCTTGTACACACATACTAATTTAAGTGTTCATACTTATATTTTCATAAATATTTGAGAATAATTCTAATGAAAGTTTGGAAGATAAATCACAACACAAGAATCTTGAAGAAACTGGGACAGTGAAGTTTTTTAATATCCAGGGAAATGATGAAGTAGCGAGATTAGTTTCATTGCTATCTGAGAGGAGGAAACAGTTTAAAAATTGTTGATTTGGAGAATATGTTATAGAGTGAAAGGACATATAAAGTTTGTTGGGGATATTGGTATTTTATGTATAACAAAAAATAAAGGGAGGCATTAAGTATCAAATCCTGGGCAGTGAGCTTACGGGAAAGGAGAAGAATTGGATTCTGGGCATCTGTAGGACATTCAATCTTAAATGCAAACCAATATGTGGTGGTTAGTACAAAAACAGAAATGCAGTCTTGTTCTGAGGAGAGAGAAGTTGAGAACGTGTAGGCTAAAAGTGTTTTATAAGGTTATGAGAAGAGAGGGGCTCCGGAAATCCAGTCTGGTCTCTTTGCTACAATATTATTAACCCTGGGGTTCTAGAAGCTTGATTTGTCTGTCTCTCTATACGATGTCCTTCAAACATTCAAACTCAGCCTTCTGCCTGTAGCCGAGGCAGTGGGCCCTCTCATAGCAAGCTTTATAGTAAGAGGGCTGAGAAAGATATTTAACAGGAACTTTCCTTTTAAATATCCACAGGCCTGTCTTGAACACAGGGTCAGAATCAATTTCATAGCTTGAAGCAGCCATTGAGGTGAAAGTAAGTTTGGGAAAGAAAGATTAACAAAATTTATGCATCTGACAAACTATCCTCTTGATCCAGACTTAGCTTTGAAGAAACTTTGAATACTTCCTTTAAGCTAACTCATCTTTGCAGGAGAAAAATTTATCATCGCCTTTAAAGAAGTTATTTTGACGAGGATATATTACATTAAAATATTGGGCTGGTGAGATAGCTCAGTGGACTAAGCACCTGCTTAGACAAGCACAGGGACTGGGTTGGATCCTGGGTACCACATGCCATCCTGCCACCCCCCCACCCCCCCGGCGTGCTGAGCTGGCCACCAAGACCTGGCATGGTGGCGCACACCTATAATCCCAGTTCTGGGGAGGTTGAAAACAGGAAGATCACTAGGAGTCTGAACTATGCAGTGAGATACTGTACCAAATACATAAAAGTAAATAAATAAATAAAACATCACACTGTACCCCAAAGATCTATGCAATTACTACATATTGATCAAAATTTACATCTGAGCTTGGTGGTGCCCACCTATAATCTCAGTGATTAGGAGGCTAAGGCAGGAGGATTTTGAGTTTGAGTCCAACCTTAGCTAGATGATGAGTTTCAGTCCCTGTCTCAACATAAAAAAAGTTTAAGGAGATGGAAATATTAACTACTCTGATTGGATCATTAGATCATGACACACTGTATAAATGTAGTGAATATTAAATAGTATCTAATAAATTCATGCAATAAAACAGTACTTAAAAATGAAATAATAAAAATAACTTATTTTGGGCCAAAATCAATTTTAGGAAAGAAATACAGAAAATTTTGGCTTTATAACAACACCTAAAGACTAAGTAACCAGTCTTCTAACAGGATGACTCTGAAAATATGATACACATTTGAATGTATCCTTTTAGATGTACTTGCTAACAGATATTAGATGGAAACCCACTTCTAAGAATAGAAATGGAACCTAAAGATTTTGTTCCAAACACTGTTTTAAATTTCTACGAAAAATTGTTTTCTTCAGTATTTAGTTGGAGAAGTCACCCTGGGGAGAAGGCTTTTAAAGTTTAGTTGAAGTGCAAAAAGGAAGTTGTTTAGGCCCACACTCCTAGTGACTAACAAAACAACTATAGGCAATAGACAGATATCAACTCAACTTAGAAAATGTATCAAATAGTCCCTTATGGATAGATTCTTTCAGAGAATGAAAGTCAAATTATGCAGAAGCTTCTAGGGATAATGGGGTTTCTATCCTGGCCTAGGAGGGATTATGAGTCACTACCACCCCACCCTCTGGAGGGACTTCATAAAGGATCCCAAATGAATGAACACCTCTTATTCCTAGGGTGGACAACTCCCTCCTGGAATCACTATGTTTTCCTGCAACGCCAGCACTTCTGCTAACTCCATCTTCCTCCTCACTGGCTTTCCGGGCCTAGAAGCCTCTCAGCACTGGGTCTCCATCCCCATCAACCTCATCTGTGCTGTTTCCATTGTGGGTAACAGCATTGTCCTCTTCGTGATTCGCACAGATCCAGTCTTACACGAACCAATGTACATTTTCCTGTCCACGTTGGCCGCTTCGGACCTGGGGCTCTGTGCCTCCACCTTCCCCACCATGGTGCAGCTCTTCTGGCTGGGAGCTCGGGAGCTGCCCTTTGATCTCTGTGCAGCACAGATGTTTTTCATCCATGCTTTCACCTATGTGGAGTCGGGTGTGCTGCTGGCCATGGCCTTTGATCGTTTTATTGCTATCCGGGACCCTTTACATTATGTCACAATCCTACCCCACTCAGCTGTGGCAAAAGTGGGGGCTGCCATTGTGGTTAGGGCTGTTCTGCTCAACCTTCCAGGACCCATCCTCCTGCGGAATCTGCTTTTCCCCCATGTCAGTGAGCTCTCTCATTGCTACTGCCTGCATTGTGACCTTGTGGGACTGGCCTGCTCGGACATCCAGATCAACAGTTTGGTTGGCCTGGTGTCCATCCTCTTTTCCCTGGGCCTTGACTCCTCTCTTATCGTGCTCTCCTACTTCCTGATCCTACGGACAGTGCTGGGTATCGCGTCACCTGGGGAACGGCTCAAGGCACTCAACACGTGTGTCTCACACCTCTGCATTGTGCTCATCTTTTATTTGCCCAAACTTGGGCTCTCTGTGCTGCACCGAGTGGAGAAGCACAGCTACCCTGCTCTGGCAGTGCTCATGGCCAACCTGCACTTCTTGGTCCCGCCCCTCATGAACCCCATGGTGTACTGCATCAAATCTAAGCAGATCCGTCAGGGCTTCCTAAAGCGCTTCCAAAAGAAGAGGGTTGATGTTTCCTAGAACAGAAAGACCTAGTTCTACATGACCACAATGGGCTATCAGGACTCTGGGGTTTGGTGAAAATGAGCACTTTGTGGGGTCCTATAAAACTCTATTAATATATAGAGTTTGGGGAGCTGAACACAGCAAAGTAGCACCTTCACAACCCTCTCATTGTTCTATTTCATTACAGCAGAAATATTTTGGACTCATACATACCATGGCATCTCCTTACATAGGGGACTTAACCACACTGATAAGACGTGTGCACATCTACCTGTACAGGTATCCCTCTCCTTTTCCACTCTGGATTTTTCTCATTTAATTTCTAAGTCTAAAAAATTCTAGTAAGATAGGTTCACTTTACTATCAGCTACTTTTGCCCAAATTTTATATTAGCCAGCTTCTATACCAAGAACTATGAAAGGGAGACACATGATGGGGAAACATACTACAACACTGTGCATGTTGCATTTATCTGCCACTTATTTGTAACTAGGGAGAGACAGTTTTCTCTTGATTCTGTCATGTATGTCTCTGCTTTGAGCTGGGAGAAAGTTTGGTATTGTCAAATCTAAGGGGGCTGCTTGGCATAGCTTTTAGCGTTGATTTCTTGGATGCCAATAGTAAGGGTGGAACAATTACTTCCAAGGCAACTGACTTGCTAGAATGAAAGCTCCATGAGGCCAGGAAGTTAGGGCTTAGCTCTAGCTCCAAAAATGGTGCCTACTCTGTAGGAGCTCACTGTGTATTGTCAATCAAGTGAATAATGAAGATGAAAGAGCAAAGTTCATAGCTGGTTCTCAGGAAGAGGACTGGGATATCCAAAGGCCTGAAACCTTTGAAGATAATGAACAGTTAATAAACAAGAATGGAAAAAAATTAAACTGGAATGGAACAACGTAAGAATGAGAGTCAGAGATCTTGGGGCTAAGGTGTGGTTTGCTATACCACATGACAGTAAGGGTGCAGCTTGGAAAGGAACCAAGCCTGTGTGGAGCTTTGCTCATTACTCCTTCCTGATTTCTAGGAGACTGAAGGATATCTCCTTCCATCATTATTTCCCTTGCCTACTCAATCCTAAAACATGTATGGATTTCCTGAAGTACTGAAATAAGGATATTGCGGGTGGAAAACAACCTCTTAGGTAGAAGCATCCATGATAGAGCTGTTGGAAAGCACTTGGCCTGCATCTATGGCTATTTGGATAATAAAAAGTTTAATGATAGTGGTCATTTCTCTGTCCTTTTCATGAACTGAAACTGAGAACGAGGAGGAGGAGCTTCAAGGTGAGAGGGCAGGGTGAGGAGGTGTGAACCCTGTGAAGCAGTTCTCCCTGGAAAGGCTGCTTTCCTTGTGGTCACTGTAGTATGGATTCCAAAAAACTCAGATCCCAGGGCCCATCAATAAGTAGAAGGAGGCCATGCTGAGTCCTATGGGTCTGAAGGTCACAGAGCTCAAGAAGAAAGAAGAAAAAGCCATGAGTTTGGAGTTACTCTTTTGAAATGTTAAAGCTTCAGTGAACTCACTTGGATTATGCATTTTGGAAAAGGAAGCTATTCGGAAAGATAGCATGTGATATTACAAGGTTCCTCATCAAAGCCTTAAATTTATCTCTGAGCCCATTACCAAGAAGGCTTTGACAGGGAGCCAGCATGTCTACCACTGAGGGCTGCACCCAGCCATCTCTCCCACCTGGTTGGTCTAGGATGTCTGACATTCAGGATCACAGATATCCTTGGACATTTAAAACAAAGACAGACAGACAGACAGACAGACAGACAGACAGACAGACAGACAAACAAGCAATCTTTGTATCCAGAGCCCTGAAGGTGTATGCCACATTCCTATTCAGGATATCTTCACTGTGTCCACACAGTAAAGTTTGGATATTACAGATCCAATTGTGGCCTTTGTCACGTCTACCTTTTTCTACCTTTCTGTAATTGTCACAATGAGCTTGGAGACTTCTCCCAGCTCTCAGGCCCTTCACTGCAGCACGACCGTGTTTCTGATGCAGATTCTGTGGGTGCACTGGCATTAACAGCTGGAAAGGATTTAAGGGTTTATGTTTGTAGGAATTCACATTCACTATGCAGACATCCTAGATAGTTTCTAAAAAGCTTCGCTGATACTTTACCCAGATAAAGATTAGGGTATGATATATAGAGGCTTTAAAACTTTTGTAGAATAAAAACCCCTATGTATATCAATCTAAAGCTTTTGCTTTTAATCTTAATCAGGCTGCTACCACTATTGTAGAAAAATTGACTTTAATAGTCTCTTTTTCTCCTACACAAGTGGTGTGACCTTTTAATTACTTCACTTCTCCATTTCCTCCTAAGTGTAAATGCCTACCTCATGGAGATGCTGTGAATATTTAATCAGGTAATGTCCACAAGGCACAAAATTCAGCTTCAGTGAACCCACTTTATGTGTATTTGTGCATTTATTTGACTAATGCTTATTTTCCCAATTCACTACAAACTCCATGAAGACATTTTGGACTTGTTTAACTCTAGAACTGGAATATTATGAACTTTTCATGAATTAAATGAGTGAAAATTCCTAGCAAATGGCAAGTGCAATTGATTATATCAGTTTTATTAAGCTCAGAACAGATGGGAGCATTTATTATAATTAGTGTCATTAACTTATTTAATTTATATTAAGTGGCTTTGATTTTGGGAGGGAAAAGCCACATGCTGGTTGGTTGGTTGCAAGTACAAAAATTTTATTGTTACATTGTTCCAGAGAACCCCTGGCTTTATTATTCATAGCTAAACCCCTCAAGGATTTCAGATTCTGAAAGGTGTGATCTAAACGTGGTCAGAGAGAGACATAATTCCAGTTACCAAAGCTTGCTCTGATTTTAGGAGACAAAATACACAATCTGCAATGCAGTAGGATTGGGTGGGGTCCTTGGTGACTGGAAGACAGTGACTGGCTCATCATGCACATTTTTATTTTTAAAAACTTAAAAAAATCCTTGCTATGCTGACCCTGCCCCTGGAGCACGCTGAGAGGCGATTGAGACTGGGCATGGTGGCGCACACCTGTAATCCTTGCACTTGGGAGGCTGAAAACAGGAGAATCACTATGAGTTTGATCTATGTACTGAGACCCTTGTAGACCCTATAGACCCTGTACTAAATACAAAAAAAAAAAAAAACTAAAATTTATTTATTTATTTGGTACAGGGCCTCACTAGGCAGCTCAGACTTACAGTGACCCTCCTGTCTCGGCCTCGCCAGTGCTGGGATTACAGGCATGCACCACCATGCCTGGTTTTGGTGGGTGGCACAGTGTGCCTAGGGTTCTGGGGCCTTCATGGCATACGGTACTGGGGATCAAACTTGGGTCCTCATGCTTACAGGAAGGCGCTTGGACCACTGAGCTACCTCCCCAGTCCACCATGTACATTTTTAGAGCAAGTAAAATTTGTAGAAACTTTTGTGTTGATTATGGATACTAGCAGTAAAAAGATGGGGTAGGAAGTGGGCCAGGGTAAGAGGAGAAAGTTTGTAGAAACCAAAATACATATCTCAAGTTTGATAAAGCCAAGTCTTTCCAAGCGGATTAATCTATGATGCCCTTTGGCTTTGGGCATATGGTTTTCTAATTTCCCTATGAGGTAAAAGGCTATTCCCCGCCCCCCTTCATGTAAAAGTGAAAAGGAAGGCTACAGAAGTTGAGCTAGTGAACAAATGCTATGAATTCACTCTGATGTGAAGTTACGGTAAATGAAAATTTTTTGCTTTCATATTCCCTTCTATGAAAGATAAAGCAATAAGCCAACTGCACACCTGACCTAGGAAAGAACATAAAACGGAATGGATAAGGTGTAGGCTGAATACCTAGATCTTGCCACTGTATGGCACGGATTACTGGGAAATTTTGTCATTTGTTGGTGTTAAGAAGCAGTCTATTTTGTTTTTAAAAGTGTGTTAAGGAGTTACCTATACTTTTTGGGAATCTGAAATGTAGCCCATTTTCCAGATTTTAACTGTGCTTATAACTGGGTCTTGATTATCTTGAGTGATTTCTTGTAAGCATAATTTTCCCATCTTCTTAATCCCCATAAAGTAATGAGGATTAAATAGAGCTATATATAAATACCAAGAAATACAATAAGATGTAATAATGGTATAATTGTTAGTATAAGATGTTGTCTGGGGCTGGGGAGATAGCTCAGTAGATTAAGCGCTTGCCTAGCAATTGCAGGGTCATGAGTTCAATTCCCGGTGCCACACAAAAAAAGATGTTTTCTGGGTCCCAAACATCTAAGGCACTCACTATGCCCAGTTCTCTACCTATAGAATCTTACTCCTCCTCCTCCTCTTCCTCCTCTTCCTCCTCTTTCTCCTCCTCCTCCTCCTGAGTCAGCTACCTTAATTTAAGCATCTTGCACCAAACTTCTTCAAATCCCAAAGGACCCTTCCTAGTGTTAAGTGAAGGTTTCAGAATCATCCAATTCCTATGCATTCCAACCCCAAACAACTTCACAAGATCAACTTAATTAGCATCCTAATCTACATTGTATAAATACTTTATAAAATGATATTTAATTATTGCATACTATAGGAGGGTGTCCTATTATTGCCTTTTTATGGTGGAAGAAATTCAAATTACTCCACTTAGAAGTAGGTGAGTTTATCCTCACTGTTATATTCTTCTGGCAAGAATTTTCTCAGTAACAGGCTCTTAGTTTTCAAGGTTTATAGAGGATTTTCCATGTAAGGTCCTATTTGTACTCTGTCTCCTATATTTCTTTGTTTTCCTTTGAAGAATTTATAAAGTGTTTATAACATACTGTGTTTTCTTCATAGGCTATGATTTGTTGAGAAACATCTTAGTTTTTCAATTTTAGATACTATTGGCATACTAAGACTTAAAGGGTGTTGCATGAGTGAATAATGTTTCATAACAATGCATTGACAGGTTAGGTTTTCCATATGATCAAATATTTTAAATTAATACTCTACAAAGGTTAGATCCATGTTCTAAGCCACCATTAGAGCCCCCGTGAGGGAAAAGTCACTGTGAGGTTCCAAGACTTTGTCTTTTAAGAAAGTATTTAATTGAGATTGAATTCCTGTATTCCCCAAACTTCCAACTTCAGCAGACATGATTAGTGGAGATATGATGTTTAGTTTTCACCTCTGAAATCTGAAATTCAGTTATAAATCAGTTAATGCTTAGCAACTGTTTAATGGCTGATCTTTCCCTGTGTGAGAGACAATGAAGAATTGTTACTGCTTTAACATCACATTTTCTATTTCTTGCATCCTTCATTCCTATCTTTCTTTCCTTTGGGTAGTTTTAATTGATTGATTTTAATTAATAATCTTTACCTTAATCCTATGGACAAAATGGGACCTCTATGGATCTAACTGTGAGTTATAGCCCAAGAGACTGTGTAGGTTGGTAAAGTGTATTTTAGCCTTTGCCTCTAGATGGAGGGAGTGGCTTTAGTCATCTTTGTTCATCTGTAATGGTACACATTCACACACATGCAGAATTGTACCTCCAGTTCCAGCAAGATAGCTCAGTGGACTATGCACCTGCTTAGGCAAATGCAGGGGCTGGGTTCAATCCCTGGCATCACATGCCATGCCAGCCCCAACCCCAGGCATGCTGAGCTGGCCACCAAGTCCAGGTGGGGTGGTGCATGCCTGTAATCCCAACACGGGGGAGGCTAATAACAGGAGGATCACTGAGAGTTCGAGTTGCATAGTGAGACCTTGTACCAAATACATTAAAAAATTGTAACTCCAAATGCTTTGATTTACTGTGGCTTGGATTAGAACACAGCACACTTTAGTACTTTACTGGTTGGATTACACAATCATCCCTGTAAGTGCAAGAATCCTAACAGACCTCAGAGATCAAATATAGTAGAAAACAAGTAAGATCTCATCTATTTTCTTGTCTTTAAGCAGAACTGTATTCCTGTCAGCACTAGCACAATTCTCATCTCTCAAGAGTGGGTTTAGTTCATGCAGCAACTCAGAGACAGAGTCCCCATAAATCTTTCAGTTTTGATCTTCTTCCTGCGAAACTCCACATTTCTGCTAATCCACAAAAAAAAAAAAAAAACAAAACAAAAAAACAAACCCAAAACTAATTTCTTAATAAAGCTGGGGGAAAAGAATGTTCTGTATTTTTGGTACCTGTCCTGTCCTTTTCTCTTGTGTTTTTATTAAATAGGTTGTTGGCCCCTTAATACCTTGGGAATGAATTTTTTCGAAGTTCTCTGAATACTATGCTGCCAGTTTCATGTGTCATTTCCTTCTTTGTTTTGACCACAGGATTTGACACAATGGGACACTCTTTTTGCCTTATAAGACGTCCTTCACTTTTCCTTCCAAGTGGCATGGTCTCTTGCTTTGTTCTATTACCTACTGCGTCTTTCACTCTCAGACTCCTTAACTGTTTTCTCACTGTTCCAAATTCAGTTGGGTCCCTACACTTCCCTCATGGTGACCTGGGCAGCTCGAGTCCCTTAGCAGTTGCTTGTGCTGCTCTTGGGATTGTACATCCAGTTTTTTCCTGTTGTTGCTTCCATTTTTGCCCCTGGCTGCAGAGCTTGCTGCAGCCCCTGGACTGCATCTCTCACATGGTTCTGCACATGTCCTAACCCCTGTGCCCGTGCCTTCAACAGCGTTGTTGTCCACTTGCATTAGACTGTGTAGGCTGCCACCGTGAACTTGGTGACTAAACAACTGAAGCTCGTTTCCTCACAGCTGTGAAGAACGCAGGTCCAAGGTCAGGACACCCAGTGACCAGGTTCCGGTGAGATTCTTCCTCTCTGGCTTGCAGAAGGCCGCCTTCTCGCTGTGTCTTTAGGTGGTGGAAAGAGCTAGCAAGCTCTCTCTTGTCTGTCCTTTTGTCTCACAAAGACCCTGATTTCGTGACTTCATCAAATCTCCATTAGTTCAGTGAAGCCTGTGAAAGCTACATCTCCATATAGTCATACTGAGAGTTAAGACTTCAAAAACAAGATTATCTGGGGTTGGAGCACTTAAACATCTAGTTGGTAACAGTATCCTTAAGTTATAACTCTGAGGTTTCTTGTTACTTTGAGATAATGAAATATTATAGCACCTGTTTAGATGCTGGCTCTTTTCTTTTTTCTGTTCTGTTCTGTTCTGTTCTGTTCTGTTCTGTTCTGTTCTGTTCTGTTCTGTTCTGT
>NDGN011460965.1:0-13087 GCA_002564285.1 Tympanoctomys barrerae
GGCTTCCTGGGGGACACAAAACCAGAAGAAGATGAGGTTCCTGCTCTAGAGAACAGAGAGCTCCAAGCCCCTCTGAATACTTGCCGTTTGCTAAGTCTTCCATTGGGCCCCACGGTGAAAATGTGTTGCTAGAGGTTTTGGGGGCGAGGGCCGGCACCTCTAGGGGAGACCTCCAGCGGGGGAAGCGGCAGCCGCCCTGTCAGCGTCCGCACCTTGCACCACACCCAGGCTGAGGTGCGGCTGGAGGACACACTCCTGATCGAAGGCTTTCAGACCCGCCATGCCTCACAGCCGTCTCTCCCCAGCCCAGACAATCCAGGCTCCCTCGGAAAGGAACTGGCACATCCATAGTTTGGGCAGCTCCCCAGGGAATTCCAGTGTGCAGCCCGGTCTGGGAGCGCAGCGGTGTGGACCGGACAGCCCCTGAGGCGCTGGCTAAAATGCGGAGGCTGATTAATGGGCACCTTGGTCTGAATATAGGTGTCTACCCCTCCGTTCACAGGTTGGAAATAACTTCCGGCGAGGGCAGCAGGCGCTGGTGAGTAGTAGGCTGGAGTCCTCGTGGATGGGATTGGTGCCCCTGTGGACAAGGCCCGGGGGACCCCTCCTCCCCTTTACTCGTTGAGGGCCAGGGAGAAGACACTGCCTTCGAGGGATGGGCCTTCACCAGGCCCCACACACGCCAGCGCCCAGATCTGGGGCTACACGGCGGGCAGGCACCTGGTCTAGGGAACCCTGTGCTGGAAGAGCTCTCAGCTGGGACGCTGTACCAGGGGGCGCTGCACCGGGGGCGCTGCACCAGTCGGTGTGAAGGTGTGAACTTCAAGTCTGTGGTTCGCTGCTTTTCCAGCACTGTGATGAAAATTCATGTATTGCAAAAAGAGCTATAAATTCTACAACTGAGCTCTCCTAGAAGAAATGTAAGGAGAATATTCATTAGCCAAGGCACTTATGTTTTTAAGCAGTGTAGCTGTTACTGCAGATTTCATGAGGGAGGTGGTGGCGGCTTCCACCTCTAATTAGGTTTGCAACCTGAACACAGCCCTGCACCTTCCAAGTCCTCGGCTTCAGCACAGTCAGGGGCCACGGGTGGCCCAGGGTGGATGGCCCACCTATTGGCTCTGGGAGCCCAGCGTTTAGTGGAAGGCACTGCTCCTGGGTATCTCATGGGGTCATGCAAGTGTGAACATGGGCCCCGTATGTGGCCCCTTCTTCTCTGGCGCTGTCCCCTGCTCTGCTTCCCAGCCACTATGAGCTGCGCATCTTTGCGCTGTTGCACCCTTCTGTCATGATGACCATGGACTGAGCCCGCCAGCCTGAGCCACCTTAAGCCTCTCCTCTAAGTTGGTACTGGGGATAGTGTCTCAGCAGCGGCAAGGCTGAGTCCAGGCAGTGCCCTGGCCTCGCTGCAGGCCACACTGCAGGCCACGCTGCAGGCCACGCTGCAGGCCACGCTGCCCTCTAGGGCTGCTCAGTTTTCCAGCCCCTGTGCCACAAAGCCCTTTGTAAGAGCAGCACAGAAGCCCTGCCTTGGAATAAAAGACCCCGTGCAAGCGTGTACCCTCGGGCCCCACCCTGTTCCTGAGACAGAACTGTTCCTCGAGACATGTTTGATAGCTTAAATATTGCTACTTCATTTGACCAGGGATAGAAATCTAGGTTTTCAAAAATAACTGTTTAGAGGACAGGCTTCTTGATGCCTCCCAAGGGCTCTAAGGCGGGAATCTCTTGGGGCTATAAAATGCTTTTCATTGCATTTACTTAAACGACCCCCCCTTTCATCTCCCCTGGATTTCTTGTGTTCTTTCTGCCTTTCTCCATCAGCAAACAGCCATTTCATAGCAGAGGAAAGGGGCAGTTCAAGAGGAAACCTGTATTGGCCTTATTTCATAAATTGAGTTTAATAATTCATTGAAAAGAGAATTTTTAGTAGCAAAGTCTGCATATAAAGGCAGCGTGCCTCCCTGGCAGGACCAGTGCTGAGTGAGGAGAAAGCCCAGGCAGGCCATGTGCTCCTCTCGGATTTGCTAAGGACACGGTGGTTTCCAGCCAGGTGGGTGGAGGTGATTCTACAGCAAGAGGCAGGCAAAGGCATTTAAGCCACACCCTAAACTCTTTTCTTTGTCAGTGCAGAAAGCCACCTAGAGCTCATTTTGACAAACATGCATATTCTGGAAACATCTGCAGACTGTTGCTCTGGTCCTTCCCCAACCATAAATTGCCACCTGCCCAGACTGCCTCTGTCGCCTAAACACTAAACAGCACCAGGTCCCGCAGCAGAGGGCAGCGGGCAGGGGTCTGCGGGTCTGCCTGCATGGGACCTCAAGAACTCTGTATCTCACACGGCAGAAGCGCTGCTCAGGCGTGACAGGCTGACTTTAAAGATTTGTCCTTCTAACTCATTGATGGGGGAGGAAGGAAGCCATGAAGATGAAAGGGGAAGGAGAAACAGCAGCGTCTGGCGGCTCAGATCCGCCGCCCAGACCGCTCCGCAGCAGCTCTGCAGCGGCCAGGCTTCCAGACCCAGCATGGGATGTTGCCAAGAGTCCCAGCCCAGCAGGGGAAGCATTTCATGCCTCTGCTTGCGTCTGGACCACAGCGTCTGTCTCCTTGCCTCAGAAAAAGGGGCTTCATGATGACTTTTTGAGCTTCCTTCTCCCCAAATGTCCCAATTTTAACCCTGTCCCTTGTAGACTTTGTGAGTCAGGCCAGCACCTGAATGAACTGAATGTCACACAATGACTCAAATACCATCCCTGGAGGTTCTGTCCTTCAACAGGGCCTGTGGTGACAACATTGCCTAAGGGGCTTTTCTTTCTTTAAAGATGTGATATGTTTATAACAGTTTCTGAGCAGTGTCCCCCAGAACTAGGAAAGAAAATGGGTGCACTTGTTCTACCTGAAGGTGTGTGGGCCAAGCCCAGCTTTCTAGAGAATAATCTGAGCTCCTGAGAGGGCAACTGGTCAGGCAGTGAGTGCCTGAGGCAGTTGCCTGGCTTAAGGCAGTTGCTACCATTTGACTTGAAGGAACGAATAGTCATGCAGATCTGAGATCGCTGCACCTTGCACTGATCATGTACCGCAGGAAAAGCAACCACATTGTACAATAAGTAAGGCCAGAGCTGGGTCAAGTCAGTCAAATTCATACAGTGAAATACTACGCAGTCATGAAAATCACGTGCAAAGCATTTGACAATATTGGGCATGCTTGTGCGAATAGTTCAATAAAAGGATTATAAAGTAATGCATGTTATGGATATTGCTTTTAACTTCTTTTTAATAAATTAATTTCAATTTGCCATATTATCTAGGAAAATGGGGGGATTTTCAACACCTAGTACAAGGCCAGCAGATGCTTTAAGTTGCCTGTGTGGTCACCTGCTTTGAGTTAACATAACCGATTGCTTCCACAGAAAAACCAAGAAAGAAACGAAGAATCCGATGCACTCTCAAAGCGTGTGCGTTCCGTTTAGAAGCCACGGCTGAGCTCCAGTCCCAGGTGCCCTCTATCTAGCAAAGCCCAGCTGAGAGAGTGCATTCACCCTTTCCTGTGCCCTGGGTCACAGGGGCGCCCAGAGCCCTCTGCTGCAGGGAGATGCTGAGGATGCGAGGACCATCCCCTAAACCCAGCTCCGCGGCACGGGGATCCGAGGAGGGCGGATTCCCCAGCCAGACCAAGTGTGAAGTCTCTGGCCTCTCCTGTCCAGAACCGAGCAGCGTCACAGCACCAGCCTTCCGGGTGGCGGCGGCACCGAGGCCGCAGAGCAGGGGCAGGCAGACCCAGGTCCTGGCCAGAGCCCGCCAGGCTGTGCAAGACCCAGGATGTCTGGGGGCGTGGCCCGGCAAGAGGCGACCACGCCCACCTGGACCCCTTTGAAATGCTCCATGCTGCAATTTAAACTCCTGACCTCGACAGAATAGACAAACTTGAAACCAAGGAGGAAAAAATGGTAAGAAACTCAGCCAGGCAAGAACTGAGTGCTTCTATTCAGAGAGCCGCTCTGCCTCTCACCCTTCTGAATTAGGCAGCTGGGGCGCCCGTGATGAAACTCACAGGCTGGGTGGCTTCCAAGCAACACGAGTTTATTTCTTACAGTTGGGGGCCCGGAACTCCAGGATCACGGTGTCTGGGGTGGGTCTGCGCCCTGCTCTGGCGCTGGCTGACCGCTGCCTGTCACCTGGAGGTGGCATTTCCACCTGCTGACTTCAGGAGGACGTGGACATTCACTCTCAGCTGCCTTTGCCTTCAGCATCCTCTGCTCCCTGGTTCTTCAGCATCCTCAGCATCCTCTGCTCCCTGGTTCTCCTTCATTCTCTCCGCCAGCAAAGCACAAACGACTGCGGCTGCCCCACGCCCGTGGCAGCGTTAGCCCTCTGTGATCTTGGGGCACTGTGGAGCCCTGGTTCTTCCTGGCCCAGCTGTCAATAACCGATGGCAGTATACTCTTGCCTGAGGGGTCCTGCTGGGCAAAATCTGGTGGGAGATTTATCTTCTATCTTCTGAAAAAAAAAATGTCACTCCCTGCAGCAGAAAGCAACCCATTACAGTCACCCGGTGCATGTCGTCTTCTCCCTGGTAACAGAGCAGAGCTGTGCATCCCAGGCAGCCATGCGGGTCACCATGTCCAGGTGACAGGTGCAACTAACAGCATATGGGCTGTGATCAGAAAATATGGTGAGAGTTTAAATTGTATTTTACTTTTATTTTTATTTTTTGGTACTTGGGCTTGAACTCAGGATCTTGTACTTGCCAGGCAGGTGCTTATGCCGCTGAGCTATCTCCATGGCCCAAGAGTTTAAATTTTTCAAATGTATTGTCGTAAAAGATGCATTGCCATGAATCCCTTTCAAAATCCTCGCTCTCGTTTCCAGCGTACTCTTCGCACCATCTTTACGGCTTTCTGCAGCGGCTCTGGGGCGCTCTTGCCCGACTGTCTTGCGTCCCTCTGTCCTGGCTGCCTCAGCATCCTGAATTGATTCACAGCACTGACCTTGGGTGGTCATTTTGACTTCAGGAAAGAGCCAGAAGTTGTGCGGTGCCAGAGCTGCTGAGTGAGGCGGATGAGGCCGCAGTGGCCTGTTTTTACAAGCTGACTTTCTGCTGGACTGCGCTTGGCAGCAGCCTTCACTATACTTTTTATCAGACTGAGAGGACTCCAGAGCTGCTTCAGAGAGCGGCCAGAATGATGGGTAAGTGTGTGAGGGGAGGGAGGTATGTGAGGGGAATTCACGGAAATGTACGCAGCACATTTTTCTGTTTAAAGAGTCACCACATACTTCGGACACACCTAGTAGGTGGAAGAGATCGGACCACTTCCAGAACTCCACGTGGAAGTTGCCTGGTCCCCCTTTACCACGTGAATGGCCCCTTCTGCAGGACCTGCAGTCGGGTTAAGCACAGAGGCCTGCGGCTGGTTTGTGAGGGTGCTGCTGATGTCTTGGGGCTGCTGGGCCCGCAGTGTCCCTGCTCTGGAGCCAGGCTCCTGAGATGCAGGTGGCCGCAGGGAGCCCTGAAGCGCCGCTGGTCCAGGTCTCCCAAGCTGTGTGCTCCCCTCAGGCGGCCATGCAGATGGGTGGACGTGGGGCACCCTGGAAAGCCCCTAGTGTTCCTCAAATTGCACAGTTCCCTCCAGTGGAGCTAGCTGTGCACAGGAGCCTGCATTCTTGGTCCTCTCCCACTATCACAGGGTTTGCATGAACCCCAATACCCAGCAAGCCCCAAAGCAGCTCTCCCACCTCGGTGGTGGCCAGGAACGACCGAGGCGCCAGCTCACAGCTGAATCAGGGCCTGGGTGGATGGTCTAAGATGCTAACTCATACTGTGTGCCATTGCATTGAACTAAGAGAAGGTAAGAGAGATGAACTTCCACAGGCCATACCAGCCAGTAGCAGAATCAGGCACAGGCAATCTAACTCCACAGCCAGAAACTGAATCTTCTGGATACTAAAATGCCAAGTTCTACTGCAGAGTGAGAGCCCCTGGGGCTGTGGTGCTGTCCCCACTGACCTGGCCTGGCCTGGCCATCCCCGTCCTGCACTGCTCAGCCCTGGAAGCGGACACCCTTGCCAGCCACGGGGCCACTCCCTCCTCCTCGATCCACTTAATCTGATTAGGCACTGATTGTAATTGGCCTTGATTCAGAGACCTTCCCTAGGCCAAATTAGGCCCCCTGAGATCTCTTATACACATCTGAACTCCCTGTACAGATGCCAGACTCTCTCCGTCCTCTGTGATTTTCTTTATCAGAGCCACACGAGGCCAACTTTTAAGCCCCAGAGAGTCTGCCAGGGAATCTTGGTTTCCTCTGAACACAGGGAATTCAGGGAACAGCAGAGGTCAGATCTTCCAAATGTAAGATCACCTTGACTTTGCTCCTCAGGGTAGCAGTTATAAATGACTGGAAGATTCCTGGCTAGACCAGCACACTTGGCTTAGGGTGGAGATAATAATGAAATTTTCTGTTATGACCATTTCCAGTAATACAACATTTTACTTATAAAATGCCTCCTACACTCTGAATTTCTCCAACTGTGGTCCATGCTGCGCCATCCTAGACTTTAATGAGGATAAAAATATCTTCCTTTTATTAGGCTTTCACTGTTTCTAACACTCTGCCTCCACTTAGTGCTTCACCCCTAGTCCACAGACAAGGAACCCTGTGCTCAGAAAAGATGAGTTACCTGCCAATGTCTAGGGGACCACAGAATGGCTCCCCATAGATGTCCAGGTGCTGATCCCCAGAACCTGACACTGATTTCCCCACAAGGCAAAAGAGACTTGACGGATGTGACTGAGCAGGGCATCTTGGGATGGGGAGATGGTGCTGGGTTATCTAGCAGACCTGGTGGGATTATGAGGGACTTCTATGAGGAAGAAGAAGGCCGGGGCATCAGAGCACATGGGGTAATGGCAGCAGAGGTCAGCGTGGGGCAGGACCAGGAGACAAGGATTCCACAGCCTCCGGAAGCTGGGAGAGACCGAGGTGGTGTCTCCCTGCTCCTCCCCCAGGATGCAGCAGCTGCAGCAAGCACTTTTGGATTCGGGGCCACCAGCTTAGGAGCTGGTGACCTGGTTTTATTTGAAGCCTCTGGGTGCATGGTGATTTATTACAGCGGTAGTGGGAACAGGCTGCCCAGGGCCACAGGGGTGTCAAGCAGGGGAAGGAGAGCATCAGCCTGCTCCTGAGAGGCAGAGACCCAGCCCTTTATGCTCCAGTTAGGTAGCCTTGGAGTTTAAATAGAGGGCTTTCAACAGATGATTTCTATATGATGGCAAACATGATGTTATGAGACAAAATGTAAAACCTGAAAGATGTGGAAAGATTAGAAAAACAGGTGAAACAGGACCTGCAAGATAGCTCAACAGACGAAGCAAAGGCAAGCAAAGGCACCAGGCTTCAATTCCCAGCACCACATGCAGTGCTGGCCCCACCCTGGGCAAGCTGAGCTGGCCACCAAGACCCAGTGTGGTGGCACACGCCTGTAATCCCAGCTCTGGGGAGGCTGAAAACAGAAGGATCACTATGAGTCTAGTTGCATAGCAAGATCCTGTACCAAATACATGGGGGGGCGGAGAGAGAGAAAGAGAGAGAGAGAGACAGAGAGAGACAGAGAGACAGAGAGATCAACCAGCAAGCCCAGAGCCATGGAGAAAGGGTGGCTTGCTCGGTCCTCGATGTGGGAAGGAAAATAAGGCCTCCAGGGACGAGTATATAAGGGTAGCTTTGCAATTCTGGCCACAAAAAGATAGGTAAAAATGAAAAACACCAATCTGATAAATGAGTGTTAGCCTTGGAAAAGACATTTGCAATGATTAAAAAGATATAAAATTAAATTTTATGTGTTTCTTTTTTGTACCAAGAATTGAACTCAGGACCTTGTGCTTGCCAGGCAGACACGTGCTGCTAAGCTATATCCCCAGCCTGAAAATTAAATTTTAAAGTCTACAAAGAACTCCCAAAAATGAACAAAGAGAAACGTAGCGTGTTCCCTTGCCCAGTTCCATTTGCACAACATGAAAAACCCTGGCACCTTCCCCTGCAAGGAGGCGTGCTTTCTCAGGGGCTCTTATCAGACACACAATGGTAGGAAGGGAACAGGAAGAGGAATAAGGGAGTGGAGGGGAAAGAAACGCAACTCCAGCGAGGACTCCCACAGAGCTAGGATGCTAATGTGACCTGTAACTCAGATCTTTCTGAACCTGAACAAGAGGAACAAAGGGGAGGGAACCTCTTCTTTGCCCTCCGCCCGCCAGCCCCAGGAGCAGATGCTCAGGACAGCTGGGCCCTCCTGTGGGTGGGAGATGGGAAGCGAGCACAGGTGTCTGGTGTGCTCTGATTGCCGGAAGCACGCTGAGAGTGAGGAGGAGCAGGACAGCCCGGGGCCTGCACATGCCCTCCTAAAGTGAAGACCACGGTGCAGTGGGAAAAACGAGAGCAGGGCCTTTCAAAGCTTAAGAGGTGAAACTCAAAATTGCAGAGATATGTTTTGTCTCGTATTTTACAAAACTATCATTGCATGTGTCTACCAGCAGGCATTGGGGTGGGAGCCAGGGTCGCCCCCCTGAGCTGCACCCTTAGCCCCTTTACTATTTTCTATTTTGAGAAAGAATCTTGCTAAACCACTCTGGCTGGGTCACTAAATTGCCAGGCTGGGCTCAAGCTGGCAGTCCTCCTGCCTCAGCCTCTCCGAGCCCGCCCTGCAGGTGTGCACCACCACAGCCGGCTGCCAAGCAGTATGTTCAGTATCATACGCAGAGCCGCAGCTCTGGTCTGCTCCAGCGCTTAGCACCCAGGAATGAGACAATACATATTTGTTAAATGGACGAATGAATGATCAAATGGTAACCAGCGCTCAGCAAAGAATGAATCCAGCGTCTCCCCCAGAACGTGCGACTGCATCTTTCAATCTTTAACTAGTTTAAGTGCAGAAGGGTCTCAGTTTATGTTAACTTTGCCTACGACTTTGGCAAGTCTCTAGAGTACTGTCGCTCACCTCGGTGAAAGCCCGCGCACTGCGGACATTGCAGCCCTTATCTGCGCTGGGCGGGGCAGGGATGTAAGCTGTCACTCTGAAGCAGCTGCTTGGCCGGCTGCTCTTGGGCAGCCCTGCTCATCTAAAGAAGTCTGCTTTGCAGCTGAGGAAACTGAGGTTCAGCACTGTGGGAGGAAGAGAGAGAGGGCCAGACACGAGGAACTTCAGAGGACAAGGGGGGCGTGGGGCAGGGCTGGGGACCACCCACTTCTTATCTTGCCCTGAGCCACTGGCTTCGGGCTGCACTCTCAAGCTTCGTAACTAGGAACCTATACTTGGCCGGAAGTGACACTAGGCTGAGCTCCGCCCCACCCTCTGTAGTCCCCAGGGCTGCATCTGCTCCCTCGAGTAGATCTCTGGATCTCCTGGCCTTTGCTGAGCTGGGGTCCCCNTCTGTCCCCTGTTGCCTGTCCAAGGTTTCATGGATGGTCACCGTCCCGCCCCCACCGCTCAGATCCCAGTGCCAGGGTCCAGCTGCCCCACAGCTGGAGCTGCCTCTAGCCCAAGCTGTCCCCTAGCTGTGTGACCCCAAAGGCCCCCAACAACTTGGAGCCCTGCAGAGAGCATGTGGCGCCCAGGCTTTCTTAGCACTGTGCTCATCGGGGTGCTGAGTGAGAATCTTGCTCCTCCTGACCCGCCACAGGCTGAAGGCAGGATGCATGCAGGCATATAAATGCCATTCAGGCTGGCCTTGAACTCACTCTGGAGCCGAGGCTGGCCTCAAACTCATGGTGATTCTCCTGCCTCATCCCCCCGCCGCCGCCAAGTACTGGAATTGCATGGGGCCCCAGCACCCATAGCTCCAGCACAGCCATTGCCAATTCTAGTGTTTAACAAGTGTCAGCTTGAGTATGTCTCAGCCTAGGGCCTTCTTCACCCCAAAACTTGATGCTGGGACCATTGCTTAGCATGGGTGGCCGCTCTGGGAGCAGGAGGAGAGGAAAGGCACTGGGAAACTCTCCGGCAGAGTCACCACCCAGAGCCCTAGGCCCAGCCTCTTGGCTCACTTCTTAGGACTGCGCTGCCTAACAGAGCTTGTCTCCTCAGTGGCTCAGCCTCCAGGGACTGAGCTGCCCTGCTCCAGGAGAGGACAGACAGTGGGTGTTAGAGGGGAGGAGGGGAGGCTGAGGCACCCTGGAGGTGGTGCTTGACCCTCAGCGCTAGTCAGATGGCCCACAGGGACAACCCTGCTCCTATAGATGCCTTCCTGCTCCAGGTGTGTGCAGAAGCCTGACCAGCACCCGGGTCAGGACAGCGACTCCATCACCAGCCCCCTACGATGAGGCCCCAGGTCTCCACCAGCGCCACCAAGCACCCAGGGCCCAGCGCAGGAAGTGGACCTCACACAGGGGACTGAGATGCAAGAGGCTGGCGTGGACTCTGGGCTTGGGGGTCACGTGCAGGGCCCAGGCATGGACACGGCTTGGGGAAGCGGGTCCCCAGCCATCCCCCCAAGCAGGGTCTGCCCTGTGAAGCTGAGTCATGCTAGTAACTAAAAGCACCTCGGTGCACCAGGTAAAGCGATGCTCCGGGGAAGGAAACGTGGAACAGACACACCCCAGACAGCGCCATGAAGACGCCCTGTGCATTTTGTCCAGCGAAGTGTGTGCTGTGCAGAGCACGTCCCGAGCGTCTTACGTCATTAGCGCATAGTCGTAATTGGGAACTCGGGCCAGTTTGGGCGCACGGCTGTGTGCACGCCATGCCCTGACTCTTACTGCTTCCTCCCCACCATGGCCCTCGGCCCTGGCTCTAAGGGGCTACGTATCCTTTGCTGTCCTGCATGTCTGTCCCCCTTGGTGATGCCAGGAGAGACAGCCAACATCAGCGTCCCCACCGCAGCGTCCTGGAAACGCAGAGTCACCGAGGAGGGCCTGCGCCCAGCTCCATGTCTCCCAAGGCGCTGAGCTGGGAGGCCGTGCTGCCAGGGACGCCTGCCAGGGACTCCTGCAGGCTGGCAAGGCAGAGGCTGTGCTGAGCCCAGGTCTGGCCAGGGAGGGGCCAAGCAGGGTGTCCCCGAGCTCCTGCAGCTGCCTCGGGCTCTGAGTGGGCGCGGCGCTGTGTGTGCAGCTGTCGGGGTTTCTGCTTCGTCGGGAAGCCTCCCATAGGTGAGCACCGGAAGTCGTTACGGGAGGCACGAGAGCTTCCTTCCTCCTGAGCAGGAGCACAGGCCGGGGTGATGGCGCACGCGTCACTGCAGCCTCTGGGAGTGCAAGAACGGACAGGAGGACGCAACTCATGGAGACGCTGTCACACACACACACACACACACACGGGCATGTAGCTCAGTGGTAGATGGTGGAGCACATGCCTAGCATGTATGAAGTTGTGGGTTCAGTGTCAGGCATGTGAGAGGGAAGGAGACAGAGACCGAGACCGAGAGAAGGGAAAAACAAGGCGACAACGAAAAGAGCCCCAGTAAGAGAGTGGGGCGGGTGTCCAACCTGAGAAGGGGCCGAGGGACCCAGGGACTGCAGAATCACAGCGCTATGTGCTTCCAAGCTTTTGCGCAGTCACTGGACATGGGCTGGTGCCTCTTCCCTGTGAACAATGGGGGGTGGGGGAGAAAGAGAGAGAGAGAGAGAGAGAAAGTGAGGAGCTGGGAAACACCCGGCAGCCCTTCAGGCCTGTTTTTCTGTGGAACCTAACACAGCTCTGTCACCTTCCACCTTCTCCTCAACTTCCAGGGGAAACCGAGCTGCCAGCACTGAAGAGAAGGGCTGCTAGCAGCCTCTGAGGGCTGCATCTTCCACAGCAACGCAGCCCCAGGCCCCCGCCAGCTGCCGCAACCCACCACCCACATGCCCGGCTGAGAGCAGCCCCGAGAAAGGGCAGTAGCGCCATCCCAGCCACGTCTCCTCCATTGAAGGGAAGGGACCACCCTGGATGCCTTCGAGTCGTCAGCTTCTGAGGGGCACAGGCCGTGCCCCCGGCCCTGACTGGGATGGGCACAGAGCTGGTGCCCTGAGGCCACGGCAGTGAAGGTGAAAGCTCAGAGGTTGCCAGCGTGAGCCCTCCCCCTCCCTGGCCTCTCTGCCCCCTTCTCTACGCACAAATGACTCAGGAGGTTTGGAGACTAGTAGCTACTCTTGGGACTTGGTTTGGAGCTAGGTTTTCTGGACGATCCTGTCTGAAAGCTGTCCAAAAGATGCTAATGGGCCATAGAGACCTGGAGCCAGTGGCAGCAATCCTCTCACAGAAGAAGCCTAAGCAGTTAGAATAAAAACTCAGGAGCCAAGCGGGGGAGCGGGAGAAGAGGGGCCCACACTACTAGTTTTGTAAAATTTAATAAAACATATAATTGACCCACATTAGATTTATTCACATTACCAAAGGAGAGCTGTTTGCTAATGAGAAAAGGCTTTATTCCCCAAATTTCACATCATGAATTCATTTTCCCTCTTCCTTGCTGGTTTGGCACATTTTTAAATGGCTTGGTTAAAACAATTATTAATCCTAAATTAAATATCCATGACAATTAATCCCCCAAGAGGCAAGAAAAGTTGCTGCTGCTGCTTCCTGCCTCATTTTCTCTATAACCAAAGAGTTATTTGTTTTCTCTAATGCAACTGGTGAGCTATGTTGAGGCCGAAAGAAACACTCTCTGGGCTACAAGGGAGGAAAATTAGAACCACACTGGAAACGGCGTCTCCGCTCTGCTCCCGGGGACTGTCCACTGCAGATCAGTTTTAAAACGAAAGCACAAGCCTCTTGCTTTTCCGCGCGCCTTGCCTGTGCAACATGAGCAGCCGCCGCAGCAAGCGAGCCCGTGGGGAGCATGACCTGCTACAGGGCCCGCAAGCGAGCCCGTGGGGAGCATGACCTACTACAGGGCCCGCCAGCCGGCCTCCGCGCGCCCAGGAAGGGTGCAGGGCGTACTCCAGGCCCTGCCTGGGTGGGCCTTTCAGTCGTGTATGTGCAACACTCACTTTGTAGGGGCTCTGAGAAATCCATTTGCCACCGATAAATACATCTTTCCTCTGTTTAAAATAATAGTAATTGCACGTACCTGTCTTTGGCAATTCTCTAGACTAGAAAAGACTGCAAGTATTTT
>NDGN011460985.1:0-12629 GCA_002564285.1 Tympanoctomys barrerae
ATATATATATATATATATATATATATATGTTCTTAATGAAAGAATGAAAAATATTTTACAATAGGTTGATGTTTTTCCTTGTCTATATATTGTATGTTGTGAATTATCAACTCTCAGAAGATAGGTTCAAGGATACTTCAGTTGTCCACACAGTATTTAATAGATGCTAAGGGTAAAAATTCATAGGATAAGAGATAGAATAATCTTGTGGCTCAGTATCATTTTAGCAGAGAGGGTATAGCTTTAGGGTTGCATGGCTGCCCTTTACTCCTCTCCACTAAGGGTATCTACAAAGAAAGTCTTTCTTTCCACCATGTTTTCAGTAAAATATCTTTTATGGGGAACAGATTCTTTTTCTTGAGAAAGTTTTATGAAGGTGAAGAGGGAGTATGCATTTCTAGGAAATCATGGGGTTTTGAAGAGATTCTTAGTGCTTTCTCCAGACTGATTCCAAAGTTTGGCCAGTCAAACCCTCTAAATCCTCAACTTTTTTTCTAAGTATTTTCTTTACCTTTGGCCTCCATTACTGTTTCTTAAAATTTACTGTGAGTTAGAATCACTTAGGATCTTACTAAATAAGGATTTCAATTGAATAGGTCTCAGATATGGCTCAGAAGATGATGTTTAGGGGCCAGCTAAATAGCTCAGCAGATTAAAGTGCCTGCTTAGGCAGACGTAGGGGCTGGGAGTTTCATCCCCTGGCCTGCTATGCCGGCCCTGCTCTCAGGGCACACTGAAATGCCAACTGAGACTGGGTGTGTTGGTGTGCACCTATAATCCTAGCACTTGGGAGGCTGTAAACAGGAGGATCACTATGAATCTGATCTACGCAATGAGACCCTGTACACTCTGTCCTAAATACAAAAAAAAAAAAAAAATTGATGTTCCTATCAAGTTCCCATGTAGTGGGGACCAGTAACACTATCTGCAGATAGACTATGGGAGGTGGTAGCTAGAAGTCAATGCCTTGAGATTAGAGGACTTGCACACTTCAAGTTATGTTAGACCATGACAATGCCTAGATCTCACACTCCCAAGTTCTCCCATCTTCCAGTCTATTTCTAACTGCCAAGGAGTTTCTGCACATTTTCTCCTTTATAGATGAAAGATTTTGACACCCAGACATTGCCAACTTTTACCTCTATTTCTTTAATTATTTGGGGGACCTCAATAGTCATGAAGATAATAATTTGCTTTTTGTAATTTAGAAAATGTTTATCCCTAGAATTTTCCCTTCATGTTACTTTTTAAATCTTTTCCTTGGATCATAGTCCCAATGCTGCCCCTCTCCCAAAGCTGCAGCTTTAGGCGTCCAGCTCTCCCAGGCTACTCTTTTCTTCTTTGTTTCCTTGGTTCCAGTGATTCCTTGCATTTGACTTCACACTTCCCATCTGCTCTGCCCAGGTTCTTCCTCTACTGCCACCTCCTTTCTGATGTCCAATTTGAAGTCCCAGAATCCACTCTGGACTTTTGCTTCCCCTGTTACTCTGCTCTTCCATCATGATCAAGCGGCAGCACCCCAGCCTTGGAGTGACCCCAGCTCTGGTTGGCTCTGACTCATAGCTTATTTCATGTCTGCACCTGAGCATTTGAAATGTGGCTTCAAAGAAACAGCCAACCCTGACAGCTGATGTTACCTGCAATTCATAGCCTGTATTTCAAACAGTTCCTCACACTTCTCACCAATCCACCCTCATTTCCTAGTTAATTTGTAATCTCATTTTCTGGAGTGACTATTGCAGTTCCTGCTGTCTGCACTCAGTCCTCCAGCAGTCCTTCTTTGCTCTGTCTTTTGCCTCTGCTTTCATGTGTTATCTAGAAAATATCCACATCTTCTCACCTACTACACTTGCACCCCATACTCACTGTCCTTTTTGAGACTCTTGAGGAGCCTGGGGCTGAATCCCAAGACCACTTCCTGTTCATGGTTGATGCTGCCTTTCCTCATGTCTCCTTTTTCTCTCCATCACAGACCAGCACGTTCTACAATGGGCAGATCTGGGTTCTGTCCTCTTCTTTCCCAACATGTCTTCTCTTAATGACCTCATCTAGTTCTATTCTTTTATCCTTAATCTACCATTTGTATTTTGACAACTTTTAAATTTTTTACAACCAGCTCCAACCTCCCTTGAATCCAAGCTCATGAGACCACTTCCCATTTGATAATCTGAAAGGCTATTAAAAAAACATGTTAAATTTCAGTCTTAAAACCTGATTTTTTGTGTATTTCTTCGATTGTAAACTTTTTGGCCCGGGAATGAAACTTAGTACCTTGTGCTTGCCAGGCAGGTGGTGTGTCACTGAGCTATCTCCCTGTCCCCTGTGTATTTCTTCTATATGGTGGCTCTATTCGTCATCAATTTCACTTCTTATTCTCTCATGCCAAATTAAACCTCTAGTCAATCTTAACTGTTCTATTCTAAAAATGTATTCCAACACGATCATTTCTCACCCCCTCACTCCTCTTTGTCAAACACACTATCATCTCTTACCTGGAAGGCTGTAATTGGTATTTATGTTAAAGAATAGATTAGAGAATAGCGCAGAAGCATTTGTATCCCTGTAGTCTCTTCTAGATCTTTATCATGTCCCATCAAGAGATATGTGCAGGGATTTATATTTCCAATTCTTGATCCTTCTAGGACTTTGCCAGAGATTCACAAAAGTAATGCAGTGGATATACTGTGCAGGGCTCTAAGGCTGGGTGCCCAAGACTGACATGACTTCTTCCTGGTCTTCTATCTGTTTCAACTTTCCTATTAAAAAAGAGCTTCTATGCTCTATGGAAGCCCAAGCCACATGGAAAGGCCATCTGGAGGTGTCACAGCTCTGGTTTTAGCCCAGTCATCTTTTCTACCAGACAGACATTGCAATGATCTTGGCTTTGAGACACTCCATGGGAACATGAGGGGATGGGATACATAGACCCTCTAGCTCTAGAGTAGCCTGTGGCTCCATTCTTCCCCCTATTCAGGATGTAATCAAGCACCATATCCTCAGAAGACCTCCTAAATGCCCCATCTAAATTCATAAACTTTGCCTGGTCTGTTGGCATTCTTTATTTCTCTTTACTTTATTTCAAAACCATTGTCATTACCTAACATACTATATATTTATTTCCGGTCTTGTCCCACTAATGTAAGCTTGATAAGGACTATCAACACTTTGGGCACATGTATTGCTGGTGTTTGATATATAACATAGATTTTAAGTACTCGATGATGTCAGATAAATATTTGACAGCATTCCCAGAGCTGAATTTTTACTATACTCATAGGAGGCTTTAAAACACAGAATCACTTAAACTGTATGTACTGATATATCAAGTTTCAGAAGAGAAAGATGAGCTCCCCAAGGACAAATACCAAATATTTACTTTTCCTCACCAAAGACCCAATTGCGCGTTATAGAAATGCATAAGGTTGGGGAGCAGTAGCTGAATAAATAATAAGGCGATGTGGATATAGGTTTTGGCTACTAACTTTTGTTTTTTGGAACTATTACTGGTGATGTATCAGTGGTCCCAAAATGCTAATGTACATCATGAGGTCAAACTACTTCCTAAGATTCTGCAAGTGGCCTGTGAGGGTGTCACAGGGGCAAAGTTCACTGAGTGGGGAGACCTGGGCTCCCCAAACCAGAAGATATTCCTTTAACACTGGTCTGTCTTAAAGCACAAATTCCCTTTGTGGATATGGAAAGTGCCCTTAGTGAAACTGATTGTAATGGGTGTATAAATACTGATCACTCACTAGATTTTGGTTTGGATTTTGACAAAAAAATGGCATGAAGAGTCCAGAGGGTGAGATGAGGTTGGTGGGGATGGAGCGAAGGGACAGAAACCACATCAAGAAAAGAAAAAGCACTCTCAGCTACTTTTCAGTATTGCCTTGAGTTAACTCCAAATGAGTTGAGAGACTTTCAGGAATCTCAGAATCTCAATAGAATTGACAAGTCTTTTCATCTTGAAGCTGGAAATAATGATTAGAGTAAAATAAAAAGTAAAATGTAATAAAAAGTAAAACAAGCTATAGTTCTGTTTTCTTTGCTAGAGATCAAAGACTTCTTGGAGGGGCTTCCTCCCTTTTATGGGAGAAGCTGGGCCTATCTACCCATTTTAGGAATACTGAGGTTATATGTCTGAATCTGTTTAGACAAGGAATCCTACTATGTGAACAAGGTAAAAACCAACCCATAAATTTAAACAAATTATCTTAGTATCTAGGAGACAAAGATACAGGTTTTATCCTCCAATGACAATTGATTTTTCATCTAAAGAGTCATAAGTTTCCCAGAGTAATCTGTTCCCTAATTCATTTCTGCAAAAATTCTTTTCAAAAAGACAAATTTCTGTTTTTTAAAAAATAGACTCCAAAAATTATCCATATTTCAAAAGGCCATCCTGGAAAAAATAGCTTTCTCTCTCTCTTTCTTTCCCAAAGGTCACAAATGATCAATTAAAAGTATTATTTGATTCAAAGCATGATAACCTAGGTGAAGCAGCAAGAGCTCCATAATTTAATCCACTTGCAATATGCAGCAAACATCCAAATGAAAAGGCTGCATTTTGGTGAGCGTGAGGGGTGCATGAACACCCATAGGGCAGGTTTCATGGGAAGGGCTCATGATCAAGAATCTGCAAAGCAGGAACCTCGCAGCCCCCAGATCTAGCAACAGTGAAATCAGTTTCAGGGAAGTTCGGTAAAGTAGAAAGAACAACGTCTCCTTCTTGGGTTGGTAGAGTCAAAAGCTTACGCAGGGACTTGGGATGACCATCAACCTACAGAGGAAGCTCAGGGAGGTTGGAACACCTGGAAAAAGTCTTGCCTCTGAAGGAGGCACTACAAATTCATGCCCCAGACAGAAAACACTTCTGCCTTTCAAATACCTCTTGCCAACACTCCTGTGAATCTCACCTGCCTCTTTCTAGTAGGGGACCTCACTGCTTATTACAGATTTGCATTTTCAAGTACTTTGACTGTAGTTGGAAACTTTCACAGTGCATTACAAATATAACAGGAGCCACATGTGTAATTTTAAATTTTCTTATAACTGTGGAAAACACATAAGCAGAAATGAGTAAAATTTATTCTAATAATAATGTCCATAATAAATTTTACCCACCTAATGCAGTATATCTAAAATATGACCAGATTAACACATGTTCAATGTAAAGATATGGAGGTGGCTATTTTATTTTTTAATTTTTAAAAATATTTTGGCATGTGGTCTGAGCTCACTGCGCAGGTACAGCCTGCCTTATCTGCCCCATGGTATCTACACTGTCAGCCATCATCCATCATGATGTTCACTCCTTTCAGACCCAACTCAACCTGTATCTCAACTGTGTCTCTCCATGATCATGATTTTTACTCCTAAGTTCATAGGGGTTGTAGAAGGTTAACAAGAAATATAAGTAGAAGGTTGGCTAGTTATCTTACTGAACAACTTAAGGACAAGTGCTACAGAAGCTGCTTGGGTAACAGCGGCACCACACAGAAACTTTCATGTCCAGGTTCATAGTACACAGTACAGGGACAGATGCCAGAATGCTGGGCCTGGCTTGCACAAGCCAGATGAGAGAGTTTGATATTTGACTGTGAAGTACTGAACCCTGGGGCTAGCCAGCAGCTAGCAGAGGAAGCGAAGGGCAACACAGGAAAACTATCCTAACTGATCATCTCTCTGTGTATGTGTGTGCCTGGGAGTGATTTTGGGCTAGCTCCACTGAATGCAAATGGAATCTCCCACGAATCTAGGTGAGTCAACTGAAGTTTAACCCAAATGTTTAATCCAGATGCTGAAGAAAAAAGCTGTTTGTTAATTTTCTAGTTTTTAGACTAGTAAAATGGAAGAACAAATGAAGAAAAGAAAAAAAAGCAAGGAAAGAAAGAAAAAAGAAAAGAGGGAAGGAGTAAAGAGAGGAAGAAAGGAAGGAGGAAAAGAAAGGGACTATAGACTTTTCCATGGAACTAACAGTGTCGTCACTTTCTGACGTGTTTAGAAGCACTGCTCAGTCAAAGGAAGTGCTTTAGATTGATGTTTGCTGACCCTGCCCCCTGAAATGCTGACTAATCTAAAATACCTTACAAATACTGCTGAGTGAGACAGACAAATCTCACATTGTAGATTTCCTACTTTCTTGGGTCACGGTGTCTCTTTTAGCTTTTCCAGATAAGAGAGTCACAATTTACATAGTAACCTGGAAAGGCTTCAGAAAGAAAACAGGAAAGTGATCAGGTGAAAGGAAAGGAAAGAAGGTGTGAGAAACAGGGAGAGAGGAAAAGAAAGAGTGATACAGAGAGACACAAAGACAGAGAAATATAGAGAAAGTAGAGAGAGACAGACAGGGATGGGGTTTCAGACAGAAAGACTCTGTCAGAATTTGCTTCATGACTGTTTGCATTTAGACAGCCCTTGCTCATCTTTCTGGCCTATTGCAGGTCAGCGCACTGGAATGCCACTGCCCACCCAGGGGAGGATGGGTGACAACAGAGAGGCTGGCATGCTGGGAGACACAGGCTTTCCTTCCCCTGGGGAGGAGCACCACTTCCATGCCAACATGTGCGACACATAATGAGGTCAACAAAGGTGCCTCTGGGTGCCTACGAAGTCTATTTTTCAGTTTCTAATTTTACTCTTAAATTCCATTCTGATGAGCTGCAGAGGAGCAAGCCTTAGGAAATGAGCAATTTTACCTTAGCACCTGTCTCCTTTTCAGAAATTACATGGATCCATTTGCCATATCTTCAAATCAGGTAAGGGTTTAATTGCATATAAATCTGATCATCTTCTGTCTTAGTACTCTAGGTACATAGAAGTCAATTTCTAAAACATCATCTTTTCCTTAAAATGTTTTAAAAAATTTTTATTGCTCAAAATGTTATAATATATACATAAGACTCTCTTACAGATGATATTTTGAAAGAATGACAGAATTTGAGGCTGCTTGTTTTCTATTCCTACATTTCCACACTGCCTGGAGCTATTGGCAATTATTATTTAAATCAAAAAGAAAACTAAGGATAATTTAAATCATTCATCATTGTTTTTCTTCCTTGAATAAATTACTAAATCACCACTGAGAATTTCATTTAGACATGAACAATCTTTCTGTGCATGAAAATAACATATATTTAATTTAAGGAAAAAGAACAAGATTTCCAGTCTCATATATACATAAGTGGATCTTACAATTGCCCTAAAACTTTTGTATAACCTGGAAGATTTTAAATATATCTTGTATTGGCATGTAAATTTGTGAGGTTTTATTTTTTAAATGAAAGTTTGTGAAATTGTATACATACTCATTTTAAGATTTTTTGGGTTGGAATTTAGAAACTAAGTTTTGGTAAAATGTATTAAAAACATTTGTTCACTTAACTATCTCTACTGTACTTTCCTTGGGATTTTACAATTGGGCCTGATGAACACAACCTGCTTACCTTCAAGTGTTCTAACATCCAAAGCTTCAGTAGAACATGATTGCACTTGCTTGGCTTTTCAGTGACAAACTAAAGCTGGAGTGACAACCTCTTCAATGGTGTGGGTCTGGGAATAGCTCCCTTCCTGATTGTGGGTCACTTACCTGCCTCAACTCTTGGTATTAGCTTGGTTTTTTTTTTTTTTTTCACAAAACTGTGGTAGAAGCATAGACTTACTGGCCTGGGTAACATTGGAGTATAACATTAGCCCTTTCCACTGAGAAGTTCTTACTACAGCATGGCAAAAGTGCATCAGGAGGCCTGCTAGAAGAGAATGCAATAAGAAAAAATGGGGCTTTGGAAAAGACAAGGAAGGCTGTCAAGACTAAGGCCTGGCTCAAAACTCCAGACAAATCTAGATTGGGAGAATCCAGGGAGAGAGGTGAAGACACATGAACACAGAAGGAGTAAGTTGGAGGGCGGCGGGGCACACAGAGATTACAACCTCTCATGAAAACTTCTTGTAGTGTCGGGGTCCTCTTCTGAAAATATCAGGCAAAGGACACTAACAAAAAGGTGGAAAACACTGATGTCACTTTGTTTATCTCAATGAAACAATAATGTTAAGATGCTTCTGAACTCCTGAACTAAGAAGAAACATCTCAGAGTTTTGAGTGGGGAGCTTGCCTCTCAAGTCATCTACAGGTTTTGTTTGTTCAACTTAATAAAATTAAACTTAATTCTACTTATTTCTTCCAATAAATAAATGTGGAGTAATGCGAAGGAATCTGAATTTCTAAGAACAATTTTAAATGAACACCAAATTAAGGTACATTTCAGAGAAAAAATGTGCACTGAAAAATCTTACCCTCAAGGGTCTTGCCTAGGACTTTTTCTTAGGCAGAGAGGAAGATTAATACTTATCCATACATATTGAGGTTATAGTGAACCATTCAATAAATTAATATACTTCTCAAGGTGTAACTTTTGATTTTTAACTTGCTTCCAAAAAAAAAAAAACCTTGCAGGTTTTGTTTATAGTTTCATTAAAATATTTACTTAGAATTTTCTGCTAGCACTATAATTTAGTTCAGTCTCATTTGATTTCTGTGATATTTTCTCTTTATAAACTTAGGCAATAAAACAGAGAAACGACCATTGAGGTTCAAAGCTACCACTGTGATTCAAACATTTTTCTCCTGGAAGTGAGTGGGGATTGTGGGTACAGAGAAAGGACTCATTTCCTGAAATGCTTCCAGGCCAGAGGCCAGAGATGCTGGTATCACCCTGTGATGTTGATCTGCCTCGTACTGGTCGCTGGCTGTGAGACAAGACCACATTTTGTGGGCTGAATAAGTGTGGTCTCCAAAACTCTGAGGCCCTACCAAAGGGAAAGAAACCATAAATCCTCCTTCAGAAAAAGGCTTATTTCCTGAGCTTACTGTGGTTTGAGGGAGGTTGAGGGACAACGCCCAGCTCCTTTCCAGCTGTTGAGTGTGGAGGAAACTTCTCAGTGTATGTTTTCAAGTTCAGCTATCAGCGCAGCCCATGGAACAGCAAAGGTGGCCATTTTAATTTTGAGTTTGCCTGAGAAGATAGATTTTCACTTTCTCCTCTGGTCCCTCCCAGGCCTAAGCCCCAAGACCACCTTCCAAATACACAGAAAAGAAAAAAAAGAGCTCAGTCATGTATCTGGAGATGCAGAAAAGAAAATACTTGGAGCTACTGTCACAAATGATTGCATAATGGCAGAACTCTGATGAGCTGGCCGCTCTGACCTGGGTGCCTAGCCATGCTTGATGTTGACCCCAGCTCAGTGGAGTCTGTGTTTTGAATCTGGGTTGAGTCCTTATAGGTCTGGCCATGCTGGCTTTCCTGCTGTCCTTGAATTTCTGAGTGAACTGGTTTCTTCAGACAGGTGACAAATACTAGTAATATGTAGGGAAAGGTCTGCTAGACCAGAGACAGACATTTGAATGCAGATTCTCAGTGTCATGAACTAAATTGCTTAGCCTGTTGGAATCTTTGTTTCTTATTTTAAAAAATGATAATAATACCGTCCATGTGTTAATGAAGTTCTAGAGGATCAAAATAGCTTTTATTTGAAAGAGATTTTGAAAAAAAAAAGTCAGATAGACACATGAAGAATTGCAACCTCAACTATTTTCTGGCTTCTAAATGGTGTGGCTGAACTGCCTTCACCTTGAAGAGGACAGGAACCCCCTTTGCTTTAGAGGGAGCAGATTTTTAGCACCACCTGTACTGTGTTTTGTTGACCAAGCAAGGAAGGGGAAGTAGGGTTGCATTTACTTGTATGTAGACACGGGCCTAGGACGTCGGCCTGGGAGGCAGCCACTCTAGAGATGATGAGGAGCAAGAGACTCAGTTTCCGAGTAGAGGAGTGCCAGAGAGCTTTGTGGCCAGGAAGGTTAGATTTGAGACATCTAAAGGAACCTTATAAAGCAAGATGCTTGTCCATGTCATATTTATCAAAACACCAAAGAGAGAGCTAAGTATGGGGTGTGGATTTAGGAGCAGCATGAAAGAAGGGTCTTGGTGTACATAATAGAGATTGGAGAGAAGCAGAATTTCCAGATCTGGCCTTGGAGTGGGGATCAGGAAAAGGGACAGGTGAGAAGTCAGGGAATGTGGAGGCAGGGTCTTACCCATCACTGACATTCAGAGTAGTCAGATTGCCATTGGCCATGTTCTGTGGTTTGCATCATCTTTCCCTGGGAAACCTCAGACTTACTCACAAACTCTTCCAGATTGGTAGGAAAAACCTGGGTTCCGGTCCAGCTTCAAGGCTGTGGTACTGAGGGAAGAAGGGTCACATTCCCTGCCTCTCAGGCAAGCTTTCTAATTGGCGGGCCTGAGGACCAGTACTGTGCAGCTCTGGGAGAAAGTAGTGGGCCCCCTCCAGGGCCAAGAAGTAGAGACAGCAGCCTGAACACACTGAACATGAACAATATGACTGAAAGGCTTGGATAGGTCTGGAGGCAGCAGGCTGATGAAAGCCTTTAAGCCCAGATTGGGAATACTTGTGCTCTACACGGGGAGGTGATACTGTGAAACACTGGGCTTTAGGAAAGAAAGGACAGAGAGGAAAGAGTGAGGAAACAAGGGGGAAAGAATTGAGAAGTGAGTCCATCAGCCTGGGCAGCAGCCAGCAGCATCCCAGACAGGGGACACTTAACAGAAATCTACCAGTTCTCAGTTTTGGAAGCTGCAAATGAAGCATCAAGGTACTAACAATGTGGTTTTTCCTGAGGTCTCTCACCTTGGCTTGCTCCTTGGCTATTCTGTGTGACCTATGTCCTAAGTCACCCTCCTTGTGAGGACACCAGTCGTGCTGGTTTAGGGTCTACCCTAATGATTCCCTTTTATTCCATCCATCTCTGTAAAGTCCTCTTTTCCAAATGTAGTCATGCTCATGGAGACTGGGGGTTGAGCGTCAACATTTTAATCCCAGGAGTCACAGGATAGCCCGCATTAGGAGGCTGTTTTGATACCTGGTGCAAGATAGCCAGGATCCAGGCAGGCAGAAGAGAAAGAAAAATTGATGGATATTTTTGAGGGTGTCTCAAAATACTAACTAGGCGATCCAGGGGTCAGCATCTCAGAGACTGTGCTGACGGGTGGAAAAGCTGAATCTATAGGAGCAAACTCTGAGAAGTAGTATTTGAACAGCTAGCTTGATTTCCTGACTCCCTTTTACAGGTTACTAAACTGGATTGGTTTTGTGGGGGAAATTAAGATTATTGATAGAGCAGAATGAATCAATAACAGTAAAGCCATAATAAGTAGTGCTAATTAATTTACACCTCACAGAGTGGCTTGCTTGTGGTTGAATTTTATGAGCAGAGCAATTCTGCTGTTTTTGTTTCTTAAAAAAATTAGAATTAATATATTCCCCTGGCTGCTTAAGAAGTGACTATAAATTAATGGCCAGGCTGCTTAGCTCATTAAAAACGGTAGTGGTTTGATTCTGTATCCTCACGGCTGATATTTCTCTGTGAGGAAAAACATATGATTCCTCCTTGCTAGCTCACAGGTGGTAATCATGGAGAATAATGGGTCTTAAAGATGCCAAAACAAGGCATTTCACAGCAGAGAAATACACAGGGTGAAAAATCTAACGCACCGGCAAGCAGTGTTTCAGTGTAAGTACCTGCTGGAGCAGAGCGCCATAAAATAACCTGTTTTTAAATACTCTTTTGCTGCACATATACAACATAAATAAGTACACATGCTGGGATCGTTACTTGGGGCTTGGAATCCATGCTGGTCTCTCTGTCCCTCTCTCTCCCCCTCTGCCCACCTGCTGAAGCACCTCTGTGGCTCTTCTCACCTGCATTCTGGCCCTTGGGTCGTGTGACAGGGTTAGCATGACCAAAAGAGTTGCAGTGGAAAACAGGGAGGAGCCAGGAAAGCCTGAGAGAGAGGCAAGGTCATGATCCATGGTTTTCAGAGAGAAATAGTAGTGTTGATATCAGAAGTGGGGCTGGGTTACCTTGCTGATTGGCCCTGCCCTCATTGACTTACTGAAGATCTTTATTATATTACTGAGCAGCAGGTCTGAGTGGCAATGCCTGCTTCCGCTATCCTAGACAGTTCTCCAACTTAAAATCTACAAAACAACTCCAAAAAAATCAATTAAAATAAATATATGCTATCAAAAAGTGGTGATGCGTAGCCAGCCATGCCCTGAAAAAGAGTTGCCAGACTTAACAAATAAAACTTCAAGGGCACCCATGTTATGGTTTGGGTATGGCTTATGCATTAGTCAAGCCTTCCTGTATTGCAATTTAATCCCAATTGCAAAGTATTATGGGGACGAAACCATCCATTGATTGTCTCCAGGGGGGACACCTGGGAGAAAATGATCAGGATTAAATAAGGCCATCAAGGGGGCGCCTCCATGGTGGAATCCTCGTGGATTTGTAAAAAGAGGGAGAAAGAGTAGGCGTAGAATAATAGTCCTTATGTGGATGAGGCAGGGAGAGCAGCTGAAAGAGGCAGGAAGAGTCCTTCTTTCGGGTCTGCAGAAAGAACTGGATTCACCGCAGTTAATTAAATGGTGGCACCTAGAAGAAATACCCATATTCTAACACCCAGAACCTATGCATGTGATTCTACTTGATAGAATACCCTGCATTAGGTTGTCCTCTAAATCTACAGATGTGCTTATAACACACACACACA
>NDGN011460993.1:0-27940 GCA_002564285.1 Tympanoctomys barrerae
CTAGCGATTTGATTTGAAACCGTCTAATTGCTATTTGTTTATCAATAAAATTATGAAAAAAAATTTCACAGAATATTTGTAAACAAATAAATAAAATGAAGAGGAAAGTTAAAAAAAACCAAACAGCATGAGAAATACTTCAAAGAATCAACAATTGAGATCTCATTTTATTGAAATGTTTTTGAATGTCAAAATATCCCCAACAGAGTAAAAATAAAATCTGAAAATTAGAAAAAGAATCTTTAACTGACTGTCCCTCAAACAAAGGACTTCTATCTAGCACATATAAAGAATTTTTAAAAATCAGACACCAAAATTCAAAGACCTAGTCAAAAAAAAATGGGCAGCTGAGATGAATAGGCACTTCCCAGGTGAAGAATTATGAATGACCAATAATTACATTAAAAAATGTTTAACACCACTAGTCAGTCAAGAAATGCAAATTAAAACAACATTGAGGTTCCCTCTCATCCCAGGGAGAATGGCTATTGTCCAGAAATCAATCAATAACAAATGCTGGAAAGGCTGTGAAGAAAAAGGAGCCCTTATCTACCCTTAGTGGGAGTATAAACTGGTACAACCACTGTGGAAATCAGTATGGAGATTTCTCAAAAAACTAGGATTGAGGTCTCATTCAGCTCAACTATTCTCCTTCTAGGGATAGAGACTGCTACAGAAAGCTCCAGAACCTTTAAACTGACTGCTCTACCATCCTTAGTGTGGGATTCTTACGGCCCAAATTTCTGGATATACAATGAGTGGTAGAAGAGTCAAAGGAGGAAAGACCACGGGTCCTCCATCTTCTTTTGAAGGAGGATCCTCAGAATTGCCCTAGGTCACTTCTCCTCAAGTCCCATCACCCACAGCCCATGCAAGTTGCAATTAAAGCTTGGAAGTGTAGTCTTTACCTCTGGGGAGGAATGTATCCAGCAAAAATATGACACAACTAGAAGAGAAAGGGAACGTGGATACTGCCCGTGACTCATGGAGTAAGTGGAGCGAGGTAATACCTGAAGGATCAACAAGGCCCATATTAAGAGTTTAAACTTGTCCATGAAGATAAGCTTGTGAGGACATGCATCACCTCAGTATCACAGTGACAAGTTGCCCACACTCCTAGCTGCTCCCTGCTGAGCTCTTCAATACATTTGGACACCCCAAACATGACCAGTGATGTTGAGTTTGCTTTTTTCTTGTTCCCTTCATTCATTCAACAAATCTTTGCTGAGCTGCTGCCAAGGCACCCAGCATCAATATAACATCCTGTATGCCCTGCTGGAGTTTACATTCTGATGGGACAGATAGGCAATAAGCAAATAAACAGACAAAATACCTATTCAGATGTGATGGCACAGGCCTGTAATCTCAGGACCCTGGGTGGCTGAGTCAGGAGGATCATAACTTCATGCCTAATCTGGATAATGTAGGGCCTTAGCAAGACCTTTTATCAAAACTAAAAGGCGATGGGGATGGAGGAACTGAGTTCATTCTCCAGTAATAATAATAAAAAAAGAAACAGTTTCTGGGTTTGGTGGTGCAATCCTGCAGTCCCAGAACTGATGTTGAGGCAGGAGTGTTGCCAAGAGTTGGAAGCCATACTGGGCTACATAGTGAGTTCAAAGCTGGCCTAAACTTTGTAAAGAGACCCTATCCAAATAAGTAAATGCAACAAAATCAGGTACATATATCAAGTCTGACAAAAGGTGAGAAGTATTACAGAGCAAAAACCACTATTCTGTATAGTAATATACTCTAATTATGAATGAATGAATTAGTGAGTAACTGAATGAATGAATTAGTGAATGAATGGATGGATGAATGAATGAATGAATGAATGAATGAATGAAGTGGTCAGGGAAGGTATCACTGCAAAGATCTGGAGAAGGTGAGAGAATAGAGCGAGGCAGGACCTTCAAGGGTGGAAGCATCTCAGGCCAATGGCACAGCTCATGCAAAGAACTTTGAGGGGATCAGGGCTGGGGTGGCAGGGGCAGCATGGTCAGCGGCTCAGGAAGACTGCAGGAGAAGAGGTGGGGTGCATGGTTGTGCAGAGAGGTGAATTAGGAGGGAAGCAATCTGAATTTTGTTTTCATAAGATCACTCTCTCTACTTTATTCTCCCAATTTTGAAGATAAAAATTCCCAGAAGTGCGAATTCCACCTTTCTCAGACCCTCGCCACCAGCCCAACATCCCCTGGGGTTAATTGAAGAGGCCTCTGTGAACTAGAGAAAGAACAAGACTAGAATTGTGTCCCCAGATGCTCAGCTGGCTCTCTGGGTACTGTCCTGGGAGATTTCAAGAAACACAGTCTGTTTTCTTAAAAATGCTTTCTTCTTATTTGTGTTACTTGTTCACCTATCAGCGCCTGCATTTTATTGACAGTAGCCATGAAATTGATGTTGACTCACTTCTGTTTTGAAAAGAGAAATCTCTGATTAAAAGTAATTAAAGGGTACCAGCTGAGGCCCTGTGTGTGGCAATGGGGGAGTGTACACGCATGCTTAGACCAGCACACGCACTGTACACTGACTCTGTCTCCTGTGTGTTTATATTTGGGTGTCCATTGTACTGTGCCTTGTCCGTTGCAGGCAGGCACAGCTCTGTTCTGCCTGTGCCTGTGTGGGCCCTGTGTGAAGTGTGTGCTCAGAGGCTCCCCATTCCAGGCACGGTAAAATCCTGAATTCATACAATGGACCCAAAGCGCATGCCCTGGACACCTGTGCACAGATGTTTCCTACTGGCCTTCCCCAGGCTTACTCCACTCCTGCTAGGCTGACTTCCAGCCTGGCCCTGGAATACACTTAGCACCGAGATGCCACAGGGGCTATGCCCTTGTTTCTCCTTCTCCATGGAATGCTGCCCCATATACCTGCACAGCCCACTCCTCACTGCATTCAGCCCCTTGTTTACCTTTCACCTTATCAGCCTGGCCTTCCCAGTTTCCTTGATCACTCTCCATTCCCCAACCCTGATCTCTAAAACATCGGTCACACCCTGGCCTCCCACCCAGAACTTAGGTTCTATGAGGGCAGGAGATTTGTCTCTTTGGTTGTTTTATCCCTTTCCCCCTTGCCCCACACACCTGCAAGAGTGATCCACAGCAAGTACATGCAAAGTGTATGTTAAGGACAAATACATCCCGGGGAAGCTCAGGGAGGCTGATGGTCTGCAGGACCACCTTTGTGCACATCTGTCCTGGCACCTGCATGAACACATTTGCATGGAGGACTATGTGTGACCTGTCTGCATGTGTCTGCATTTCTGCCTGAATCTTTATGTACTGTACATTAATGTTCCTGGGCCAGGGAGGGGGGTATCCAGGGATGAAGACAAAACAGACAGCAGGAAATCAGCCAACACAGGCAGAAGCTTTTGTAAAGGTGTGCAGGGTAGTTTTCAGCACTTCAGAAATCTGCTATCCAGAAAGGTACAATAGTGGTGACCATCAGCACCGTGCAAGTGTCATCTAGCTTTCTGGGACAAGGATGAAAGTTCACCCAGGCCTGGGGCCTCCTGTGGGCTCCCCATCAGCCTATACCGTCCGCACCCCGTGATCCAGAAGCCCCACTACCCACAGATAAAACACTCAGCAAAAGCCCAGTGGATACAAATGGAAGCTCTGAGATCCTCGCTAAAGGCTCAAAGGACCTTTAGGTGCCTGCTGCTCCCCAGTTTCAGGGTACTCACAATCTAGTACAACATTTGCATCAGATTTCATTTCCTGTTTAAGATTCCAACTAAGACTGAGATTCTGGATGTCGCCTGGTGTTGAAGACTTACTGGATAAGTGAGTAAATAACTGCCAACTATTAACAACCACCAGCACCAAGGGCAAGGGGTAATAGCAACAATAGTGACCATAAATGGCCGGCTACAGTGGTCACCAGAATAGGCTCTGGAGCCCTGCAGGGCAGATTGGAAGGAAGGCCTTACTGAGGTAGGATAGAAGAAATAAAAAGTAGGCAAAAAGGAGACAAAAAAGAAATCATGATTTGAAACTTTTAAGCAAAATTTCACCTTCAAGACACTGAAGTTGGTGTCATCCTCGTCAGCACAGCGGTGAGTATCCCTGCCTGTCAAGACACTGAAATTCAGGGACAACCCACTCGGGCCCGCCACCTATCCCTCTCTCAGACAGGAGCTTTCTTTCCCTCAATAAATATATTCTGAAAAAAAAAAAAAGACACAGAAGTTACTTAAGCCTTTTTTCCTTTCAGAAAACTCACTGATTTTTTTTTTTTTTTTTTAGGGAAGAGTCTATAGGGTATTCAGGGTCTCACTACTAGGTCAGACTCATAGTGATCTGCCTGTTTACAGCCTCCCATGAGCCGGGATTACAGGCATGCACCACCATGCCCAGTCTCAATTGCCATCTCAACATCCCCCAGAGCGGGCCCTGCACGGCAGGCCTGGGGATCAAACTCTGGGCCTCTGGGCCTGCTTGCAGGAGCTTTAATTCGCTGTGCTATTTGGCCGGCCCTCTGAAAAATAATTCCTAAAGGACATAAAGAAACAATAAATTGATGAATTTGGCTCTACGCCTGCCCTCGTCATCTGTAAATTGTGCTTCTCTCATCCTCACAGAAGCAGTAACATTACAGTGCAGTACCTGTCAGCTCAAACACATGTAAATGGCCTACACTCTGACAGCTGGCTATATGGGTGATGTAACAGAAGTACACATCCTACATCATGTATCGTGAATATATCCCTGAGACTGCAAAAATATACCTCACTCTGGTTCATAATGCATATCTCTGTCTGTCTCTCTCCCTCTGTGTCTCTCTGTGTCTCTGTCTCTCTCTCTGTCTCTCTGTCTCTCTGTGTGTCTCTCTTCCTCTGTGTCTCTGTCTCTGTCTCTGTCTCTCTGTCTCTCTCTCTCTGTCTCTCTCTTTCTCTCTCTGTCTTTCTCTCTCTGTGTCTCTGTCTCTCTCTGTCTCTCTCTGTCTGTCCCTCTGTCTGTCTGTCTCTCTCTCTCTGTCTCTCTGTCTCTCTGTCTCTCTCTGTGTGTCTCTCTTCCTCTGTGTCTCTCTATGTCTCTGTCTCTCTGTCTCTCTGTCTCTCTCTTTCTCTGTCTTTCTCTCTCTGTGTACCTCTGTCTCTCTCTGTCTCTCTCTGTCCCTCTGTCTGTCTGTCTCTCTGTCTCTCTGTCTCTCTGTCTCTCTGTCTCTGTGTGTCTCTCTCCCTCTGTGTCTCTCTATGTCTCTGTCTCTCTCTGTCTCTCTCTCTGTCTCTCTCTTTCTCTCTCTGTGTCTCTGTCTCTCTCTGTCTCTGTCTGTCCCTCTGTCTGTCTGTCTGTCTGTCTCTCTGTCTCTCTGTCTCTCTCTCTCTCTGTGTCTCTCTCTGTGTTTTTCTGTATCTCTCTCTCGTCTCTGTCTCTCTCTCTCTCTCTCTCTCTCTCTCTCTCTCTCTGGCCCATACTCTATTTCCTTGAGTGTGTACCTTTTAATTTCTGCCTAATAAAATCTTTCCCATTCTCTTATTGATTCGTCCTGAAAATTCCTGTGGTGAGAGCGAACCTCCAGTCGTAGTCTATATTTAGCATGGGTTAAATTCTTTCTCTCAGCTTTGGGAACCTCTCAGACCCAGTCCAGCTGTTAAGGGGGAAATAATTCCCAACCTGTTAGATGTCATATGTGTGTTCATGCCCTTACATCATCAAGGAATGACGTCAAGAACCAAAGGAGGAAGTTTGCAGGATTTTATTGGAAATGAGAAGGATAGCTTCTGGGTTATCATGAGGGGTCCTAAGTGGATGTACGCAGGCTCTTTGTCAAGAGTGTTTAATACAGCAAAATCACATCACAGATACAACGTGGTCAATCAACCTATAGGATTATAAGTATAGTGTCAGAGCTGATATTGGTCCAATAGGGAAGTGGGTCACACAACAAGGGTGTTGTACAAGGGTACATAGAAAGAACAAAAGCATTGCTGGAAATGGATTCCAGTATGAATCTAGATGCTCCGGTTACCCAGTTAGGCATCTGAGGCCTAGCTGGGTTCAGTGGGCCGGGCGGTATTAATTTCAAACCTCAGCTTGCCGTTTTCTCTAAGGAGGCTTGCAGCTTGCTGCTGCACGTCCACTGTGCGGGCTGGCCCTCTTCAGAGTCCCCTCCAGCCACAGTCCTGTGCGTCTCACTCCCACGCTGACTCCCTCCGGGGCCCAGTCCCTCTCTGGCAGCCCACTGACTTTTAACTTAGCTGTCTATAACCCAGTGACATTATCACTTCCTGTCAGGGTGACTTGTGTTACCAGGAGCCTAGCCACAGACCTGAATTTGGCCTGGACTGTCCGGATTTGTTTACCTTTTGCCATCAAGCATATGAGAAAATATCTACTTGTGGTGAGGTAGGCCTGTAATCCCAGCTATTTGAGAGGCTGAGACAAGACGATGGTATGTGCCAGGCCACCCTGGAATATACAGCAAGATCCTATTTTCACAAAACAGGAAAAGCCTACAAAAGCCTAGAAAACTGGGGAAGAAAAAAAAAAAACTAGGGAGGAAATGAGACTGTAATTAGACCCCCCAGCAGCAAGGGGTTGGGGTACTCCAGGCTGAGTGTCAGTAGGTAAGCCCTTAGGAGAAATGGAGGACAGGGCAAAGTGCTAGCCGCCCTCCTCTACTGTACAGAAGCACTTTACTTATTGGAAATATGTTCTACAAAAAGGCCACGAAAGCAAAACACATGTGCTAAGCTGGGCATGGCGGCACATGCCTATAATCCCAGCACTCGGGAGGCTGAGGCAGGAGGATCACTGAGAGTTTGACACCAACGTGTGGACTACAAAGTGAGCCCAAGACCACCCTGAACTGCATAGCAAAACCCTGTCTCAAAAAGACCAAAAAAAAAAAAAAGTGGGGTTAGTGTAAGTGATATGTGTGTATGGAATGTGCTGCTATTATGTGTGAAAACTGCCTTAGGTGGGATAATTGAAGTAAATTCGATTTTTTTAGAGTGCTATTGCTATTTGCATTGTAATTCATACAGCAATTTATTTTTTGTTCTTTTTTAAGACTTTGTACACCAAAAGCCAGTCTATGGTGAAAATTTTCAGACTTTTTATGAACAATAAATGCTAAAAATGTAATATCTTATTTTTCTGTTAAGCCCTCATTGTTTAACATAATAAAACTCATGAAATTAAAATTAATAATTCATCAATAGAAATAGTCTAAAGAAGGGCCAGCGATACAGTTCAGCGGTCTGAGCACTTGCTTAGGTAAGCTCAGGGTCGAGGGTTTGATCCCTGGCACCACATGCCGCACCGGCCCTGCCCCCGGGTGCGCTGAGCCCGCGCTGGAGTCTGGGCGTGCTGGCGCACACCTGTAATCCCAGCCCTAGGAGGCAGAAATCAGAAGGATCACTATGAGTCCGAAATGCATAGTGAGACCCTGCACACACACAAAAAAAAAAAAGGAAGAAAGAAAGAAAGAAAGAAAGAAAGAAAAGAAAAGAAAAGAAAGAAAGAAAAGAAAGAAGTCTAAAGAATAAACGTGGGTTTGACACACCCCTGTTCATGGGCCTTTATAACAAAAAATGTATTATGCCCCTCTGGCTAGGCGCCAGGGCTGGGCATGGAAGGTGCACTCAACGTGAAGGCACTAGAGAACTAATTTTCTTTCCTTCTTTTTTTCTTTCTTTCTTTCTCTTTTTTTTTATTAAGAGAACTAATTTTCAAAGCTCTCTTTAAACTTCAGGGTTTCATTTAACTGCTTTAGACGGTGAGTTCAGAGGCCCACCTGCAGAGCTGTCACCGCAGTAAAAGAGGAAAGTGACAGCCGCCACTGTTTCTGCACGGGCTGCCAAGCCCTCCCGGCGCCCCGGACGGCAGCGAAGGCCCCACGCGCAAGCGCTAGCGAGGCACTTTTTAGGTGGGCGTGGCCACCGGCGAGGGGCGGAGCTGCGCCTGCGCAGGCCTGCCGTCATGGAGGGCGCCTGAGTCGGCGGCGAGGGGCCTGGGGTACTCCAGGCTGGGGGTCGCGGCGGGTAAGCCCCTGGGAGAAACGGAGGATGGGGTAAAATGCAGGGAGCCTTTTAGGACCAAACCTGGCTTTGAGATCTGGGCTGCCGCAAACCTGAAGCCTAAATCCCGATCCCATGTGAGCCTCAGTTTCTCCTTGTGCACGAGGACGTCGGGAAAGGATTCCACGGGCTCTTCTCGGCTTGCATCCGGGATCCAGACAGCCTCCCGCCCGGTGTCGGATTAAACCTTGACTGCCTTTTGAGAAAGTAGTGCTTAACCCACAGGAAGGGGTTCCGGGAGGCTGCGAGGCTGGAGCAGCTGTGGGGGAGGGGTCCCTAAAACCGACTCTGGACTGCCCCGGCCGGCCGGCCTCTTCCTGCATCCTGGGCGCGGGTTCCTCCAGCTCCCAGGTCTTCGGTGTGCCCTCCCATTACCCAGCATCTGGCCACGAAGCCTCGTGGAATCGCACAGAGCCTCATTACTCAGCGAGTGGGTGGCACCCGGCAGACAGGAAGGAGGGAAGCTGTTTCAAGCCCCGAGCGCCAGCCAGCAGACTGCGTTTGGGGACAGCGGGGACCCTTAGAGGCGTGAGCCCACACCCCACTGGGTTAAAAAAGCCAAAAATACCTGTCAGCTCAACGTTAGGAAAGAGCCTCCCGCAGCCGAGGGAGGGAACTGTGTTTCCCATCTTATTGGGGGCCTGTGTCCCCCCTCTACCACCATCCCCTCCCCAAAGCTCTGCCCAGAAGGAAAGAAGCCCCAGTGCACATCCAGCGCAGCATTCGCAGACCCTTGAGTCACTGTCGCGAACTAGACAAACTGACTACTGCCTTGTCCCATCTTCCCAGCCCGCAGCTTAATAATTACATTGCTATAATGATAGTGCTTACTATTCGTACTTATTGTGTACTATGTTTCAAGTCCTGTAAGTGGCAACTATCTCCTTTCCTGCACACACAGCCCCTGAGACAGTGACAAGAGGGCCTCATTACTCCTAGGTAGCTGATGCAGGAGTTCCTTCAAGGGGCTCCGCCTCACCTGGACTCATGTCCTGAAACCCCTGAGTATTTGGAATTTTAAATTTGAAAATTGAACTAGAAATTAAGCTGCTTTTTTGTTGATACAGTATTCAAGTCAGTGTGGTGTGTGATATATTCACTTTCGGAACGAGCAATAGACATTCATTCCCCCTGCAGCTTTTCCTGCAACCTTGTACCGTGGCAACAAGTGATGTTCTTTGGGTTGTGTTCAACTTGCACAGTTGCAGAAAGGAAACTGTATTTTTCCCAGAAAAAAATCTATAGACAGGAATTCTATTTTCCCCCCAGGACATCTCTCAGCCCAGCACTCCTGAAGCTTGAGGCAAGAGAATCAGAAGTTCCAGCCCACTCTGGCCAGTTTAGGGACCTAGTGAGACCCTGTCTCAAAATAAAATTAAAAAGGTGGATATAAGATTGTAGTTCAATCTGAAGACCTAGATTCAACCCTGAATACCAAAACTAAATAGAAGGGAGGAAAAGAGGAAGGTCAGCTGGTTCAGTGTGATGCAGGAGTGGAGTTCTTCCCCCTGGATCCAACCTTATTTTACCAGTCTTCTTTAGCTAACAGTTTTATTCACAATAAATTCTCCATTGAATTGCCAGGTTCACTTGCAGTTTTGAGTAGGAAGGCCAGTATAGTGAGTAGGTTTATATTAGGGTCTTCTTTTCACAAAATTCTTCCTTAGGACAACTTTTGCTCTTTTATGGCAAGCAGGTAATTGTAGGAAATCCAGTTGTGTGTTCTTGAAGCATGACATCCGGGCTATGGTGATCTCATTTTCCATTTGAATAGTTGGAGGTCCTGAAAATTTCATGACGTAGTGCACACACCTGACCTGAGTGAGAATATGCCTGAAGAAATAAGACCAGAGAGGTAAAGTGATTTTTTCCCCCAAGGTCACACAGCTATATAGGGGACTAGTGTTTATATTTCACCTACTCAACTTCAAAGCCTACCCTGTCGCTGCTGTTTGGTGCCTGTTGATGAAGTAGAACATTTTGTTGGTGGAAAATCCTTCCTGTTTTTCAACCTAGGCCTGGTTTTCCAAATTCTAGTTATTGCCTGGTCACCTTCATAATTTTTCCATGTCTGTGTATCACCTGCCAGGTGGGCCCCTTAATTGCATTTCCTTTAAATCTACTCACTGTTTTAATAGGAAAACTAAAACAACAAATGATATATGGGAGGTGATATTAGCTTCTAGAGTAAGAAAAATGGGCTAAGGTCCCATAACAGCTGACTGTAAAGCATAAATCATGAGTGGATTCTGATTTAAGAAAAACTACCGGTGAAAGACATTTGGGAGACGGGAGATTTACTGTGACCTGAATTTTAGGTGATATTAGACAGTCTTGGTTGTAAGTGTGCAAATGGTCTTACAATCATGCAGGAAAGTATTCTTAGGGAACAGACCCTAAATAAGAATTAAGGGGTCATGTCATGATGTCTGCAGCGAACTCTCAAGGAATTCAAAGAGAATTTAATACTGTAAATGAAAATTTGGGTCAGTTACTATAAATAGAATATTACTATGAAAATGAATACTGTGCACACAAAATAGCAATTAGTTCTGGCTGAATTATTTTCCCTTGCCAAGGCCCTGAGACTTTCGCCTTAGTAAACACTGAAAAGGAATTGGCAAGGAAAGCATGTTCTCCTTAGTGATGATGAGCAGTGCCCCCCCCACCTGGTAGGGTGTCCTATACTGTTAGCCTTTGAGGCCTGCCACCCTGAGGACCTGTCCTCACCTCTCAGGTGCTCCTGGCCCAGGAGTCATGTGGGACCCAGCCATGGATGAGGTCACCTTCAGAAGCGACACGGTGCTGTCAGATGTTCACCTGTACACCCCAAACCAGAGACACCTCATGGTGCGGCTGAATGGCGTGGGGCAGCCCGGTAAGATCCTAGCATTAATACAGTACCCAAGCACCCTGCAGAACCCATTTTAATTTCTGGGTAAAACATTGGGAAGACTGGACTGCTTACGTGTCATCCTTCTGTCATCTAAGTACGCTTCGTTCACTGAGCACAGTCTTGTGTTCGCCAGGCACCTAGCATGTGCATATTGCTGATGCCGGCAGTGGAGGAGTTCATAAATTGAGTTCTGCCCTCAGTGAACTTACAGTCATGTGGAGAAAGTGAGTGCTGCCTCATGTCAAGTCATGGTAGCTAAGGAACCATGGTACATCCCTATAATCCCAGCTATTTGGGAGGCCAAGGCAGAAGGATTACAAGTTTGAGGCCAGCTTGGGCAACTTAGACCCTCTCTTTAGAAAAAAAAAAAAAAAAGGTGAAGGGAGTAGAAAGAAGAGAGATTTGGAAACGGGTATGGAGTGCCTGCTCTGGGCCAGGTGCTTTCTGTTACCATACCATCACATCCTTAGACAAGCCAGGGGTGGACACTTACTATGCTACAGCTCAGAAGAGAGACATGACTTGCCCCAGGGTCAGACATAGATGCTAGGTCTCAGTGCGAGGCTTCCAGCTCTAAAGCCCTTGCTCTGCCTGCCTCTAGCCTGCTGTCCTAGCACATTTGGATGCAGTGGGGAGTTGTTTACTTACTGGTAATTGAATCCAGAACCTGAGCTATAGTTGGAAAACTTTCTACTTTTATTTTGAGACAGGGTTTCACTAAGTTGCCCAGGCTGGGCCCATGCTTGCGATCTGGCCTCGGCCTCCCAGAGTGCTGGGTTATGTATGCATTACCACACCTGGCCCTGGTGTGTGTATTTTCATTGAAAGCTGTCCTAGTGACTTTCTGGCCACCAGATGGTGAGAAACAACTATATTTCTTGTCTGTCAACCAGACCTAAGAGCCAGAACAGGGCCAGGAAGAAAGCAGTCTAAGTGCCTGCCTGGCAAGTGCAAGGACCCAGGTTCGATCCCCAATACTGCATGCCCTGCCAGCCCCACGCTAGGTCCCCAAGACCAGGCATGGGGATGCTGAAAACAGAATCGCTGTGAGTCTAAGCTGCATATAGCAAGACCTTTACCAAATACATGAATAAAAAATAAAATAAAGAGATAACACAGTAGACCCAAAATGATGTCAGCCAGAGGGTAGAAGAGGTGTTTGAATCCTGCCTCAGCCATAGCCGTGGCTGTGCAGTCTTAGTAGCTCCCTCTGTCAGTCTGTTTATCTGTGAGTAGGAGCAGGTATGCCATGTCCGTGGTGATTCTGAGAATTACACAAGATAAGGGGGCTATGTGTGAGGGTGTGTGGACGGGTAGGTAGATGGATGCCTACATCTTCCTGTCTGTGTCATAGATCCTCAGAAGCCTGCACTGATTGCTGGTTTTGGCTGCTTGTGTGGCCCCAGCAGCACAAGCCAGTGGTCCCTACAAAATTAAATGGGCCTTTCCTGCTGTTGTTAGGGTGTGTCCATCTAGCTTTTAAAATTCCCTCCAGGTGGAAATCAGATTTTTCAGACAAGAATAGGAGCTAAAGAAAAGATGCTTTGGAGTTATTTTATGTCTTATTTTGCCTTTCAGTTTTCCTGTCCCAGTTCAAGCTTCTATGGAACCAAGACTCTTGGACGGACTCAGGGGCTAAGGGTGGTGATCACAAATGTGTCACCACACAGGAGACCCCTCCTGCTGGGACCAGTGACCCAGGGTCCCCTCATGGAAGGGGTTGTGGTAGTGAGGGTTTCTCCCTCTGGGCCAGGTCTGACAGTACCAGCCAGGAAGAGGCAGGTGCTCAGCTGGACGAGGATGGGGATTTGGACGTGGTGAGAAGACCACGGGCTGCCTCTGATCCTGACCCTGCAGAGCCACCACGAGACAAGGTACAACCCACGGTTCTAACCCAGGAAGAAGAGGACATCCTAGAAGATGAAACACCTGAGAGCTGCCCCCAGACTATCATCAAAATAGGTAAAAGAAGGCCTGGCTCTGCTGCCCTCAGGGTGGCCCATGTATCCGCAGCAGAATGCTCTGCACATCAGGTCCTCGGTCAGGCCCAGGCCAGGATATCATAAGCATAAAAGTGCAAATAAGTGTCTCTGCCAGCAGAGAGCACTTTGCAAGGCATATCGGTCACTTGTTGAAGGCTTCCTCGGCTCCCCATTGTCCTCAGAATAGAATCCAGATGACGCAGCTTAGAGGGCTGTGCGTGGCTTGGCCTCTGCTTCCCACTCCAGCTGCAACCCACACTGCATCAGCTCTCATAGCCTTCTACATGCCAACTAACTTCTGGGCCTCTGCTGTGCTTGTCTCTTTCCCAGGATGCCTGCCACCAGCCTTCGCTTCCTTAGTACATTTGCAGCTGTTGTGCAGGTCCCAGCTTAACTGTCACCTCCTCTAGGAAGACTCTGCCACTGCTTCCCATGTCCCTGTGCTGTAACTCAGTATGCTGGGCATGTAGGTCAGGATAGTGTGTGTGGAGGGCTTGGCCAGGCTGGTAGGCAACAGGGAACTCTGAAAGGGGCCAGAGCGCAAGTGTGGGTGAGGCGATCCACAGGAGCTGGGAGGGAAAGGGGAGGAAATGCAGGCTGGGCTCAGGACGCTGCTCCCCAGGGCAGGGGCAGCACAGTGCTCTGGAGACTCCAGTCTAGAATCTAGGGACACAGTGCTCTGGAAACTCCAGAGATGGTAGAGTGAGGACAGGAGAAAAGCCAGCATTGGCTGAGCACCCGTTGGATGTTTTAACAACATGGTCTCCCTTAGACTCCACAGACCTCCAAGAGGCACCCAGGCAAGGAGACTGGAGCCCATCCTGCCACCCCAGGACTCACAGGGAGAGCTCTGTTCTGAATCTGTTGAGACCCAGGGTCATAAGTGCAGCCTAGGGCCTGTGGAAAGGCCCACCCTAGCCACATTGAGCGTGTAGGGCAATAGTCACATTCACAGCCAGACAGAACAGCCACTTTGACATCTGTCCGCACATGAGTTACTCAGCTCCGTTCACTACCGAGCAGTCTGTTCTAGACTGTTCTGGTGGGGGGTGACAGTCCACACTGGACCACACCGTGTTCTCTGCAGACATTTTCTGGCCCTGTGGCCTTTACAGGATGGATGAGTCCACCCTCTTCACAGAGGCGAGGACTGAGGCCCTGAGATTGCGACACTTGCCCCAGGTCACCCAGCTAGTCAGCTGCAGATCTGGGACTCACACCCAGGTCTGTCTGTGGCCACAGCCCCTGGGGGCAAGCGATCAGAGCCTTTGAAAGTGGCTTGAGCAGGATGAAAGGTTGGTTCTCCAGTGCTGGCAAGAGGTCATTTCCCTCAGGGGAGCACAGAGTCAGTCCTCCCATGATGACTAGTCTCCAGTGTTCGTGTACTTCACATCCTACATCCTGCAAGCTAAGAGCAGAGACCGCAGGACAGCCCAGTGCCTGGCAGCTGCCCCACATGCCCTTCACTGCAGTCACCATGTCCCGTACCCGCACCTGTTTCTCCACTCGCTGTTGGTTCTGGCCATCTCTGGGGAGAGCATCGTGTAGCTAAGTTCCTGTGCTTAAGGGATGATCTCTAATACCTATATCCTGCGCTAGCACACAAAATGATGCTGGGCCCTCGGCTTACAGGTCAAGCAGGGCTAGATTTTGGCATGATTCCCACCCCTCACAAGCCAAGCAGCTTTGTACACGGTGCTGTTCACCCAGACACTCAGGTTTGCACCTATAGAACAGGATGCTATATACAGCTGTCCCAGGATTTGATCATAATTTAATAAATAAAGCCTAGTAAGTCAGAACTCTTTTAACCTCACAGATGACTAGATTTTAAAATCCTCTTTTGCACCAAATTGGCTTCAGGGAAATATCTTGCCATATTTTGGTCTAGTTGGGTTTTATTGCCCTTGGTCATGACGTCAGGCTAATAGTCATTTACCCTCTGTGTGCTCCGGGGGCCACCAACTCTACAAGAGTTTGGGCCTGTGACTTGATCAGCAGTTTCCCAGTGTCTGCCAAGACCTGGCTCCCTGCAAAGTGTGACTTGACTGAGGCCGGTTACAACCCAAGGATGAGCAGATGGTTACTTCCTTCCCTTTGGTGCAAGAGAAAACTATAGCACAGAGTCCAGGACGTGAAGCGGGTGATGTCACCCATCGAGAGGATGACAAGACCTGGTTCTTCCTCAGGGCCTGACCTCAGATCCATGTGCCCTCCCAAGGAGAGCTGCCCACCCCTAGTGCACACGCTTGAGCCTGACTCTGGAGCACTGTGGTTGAGCCTGGATCTGCCCATCTGCATCTGTAAATGGGGATAGCCCAGATCAAGGAGAAAGGACCTCGTGTGTGAGCCGCAGTCTGCCTCTGGCTGCCCACCCTGTCTGGTTCAGTAGAGGGATAGGGCAGTTGGTTGCAGGTATATTTATGCTCCAGTTTCAAAGCAGATCCCCACATGCTAGGCCATCACACTGTCCTCACATCCTTCTGAAAGGAGGTCTGGTTACCCAAAGTGATTTCCAAATTAATGTTATCAAGCCCAACAGGAAGCCGGTGCACAGGAAGGATGTGAGTCATTTCATCGGGGGCATAAATTCTCAGTCTGCATGAAGGGCAGGAATCCTTAGCCACACTTGTCCTAAAAAACCCCTCAGACCGCAGTCCTCCTGGCTTGGGGACAGGGCGGTTGGCTCGTGTCCTGGGCTGCTGGTGGCAGCAGCACACATTTTTAGGTGCCTGGCCCGTCCACATGGTGAGATACTCACACCGAGAGCTTGCAGGAGCCAGAAAGGACCAGGGACAAGCAGGCATCCTGGGAGCCAGGCCAGCACCCCCACTCCACCCTTTGCCCCACTTTCCCCCGCCCCTCCATGTTTCTTTGTGTTTCTAAATCTGTGGTTTGGTTTGAGCAAGAGCCTACTGTGCCATGTTTTAATATCATAGCCGTGTCTCACACACACAGAATCATGTTCCAGTTGCACAGCAGAAAGGTCCTGTGTTCTTTTTTTTCCTTAATCTTGTCTTTCTCTTCCCTTCCCCTACCACACTAGAATTTTATCCTAACAGACTCTGTATTTGGGAACACTGAACTCATCAACTTTAAAAAAAAAAAAAAGAATAGAAATTCAAACTCATGTTGTACACTTCTAATGCAGTTCCAAGGGTAAGAAAATACTTGGGAATGAGTTGTGATTATTATTAGCAGGTGAATATATTGGAATTGTAAAGTAGTACTTATTGGACATAGAGTATGCATGGTGCATATTTATAACTAGGCTATCATGACACAGTCTGGGCCATGGGGCAGTTGCCCAGGGGTCTGGAGAAGAGTGACCCTTGGTCCCTGGCTCCCAGCCTAAAGCTTTTGCAGCTGTCCAGAGCACCCTTCTCCCCTGTCCGCCTGGCCACATTGGTGCTTTGCTGCCTGTCCCCTTTTTCACAGCAGGCATTTCTCTTTTGGTTCCCATCCTGTCTAGAGCACACCATGGCCACCCCCCTGGAGGACGTTGGCAAGCAGGTGGGTATGTCCTATCTGCGGCCCCTGGCCCCAGAGGGTCTCTCCAGAGCTTCCCATCACCTCCTCTGTCCTCTTCCCCCCAGGTGTGGCAGGGTGCCCTGCTCCTGGCAGACTACATCCTGTTCAGGAGGGACCTGTTCCAGGGACGGACCGTGCTGGAGCTCGGAGCGGGCACAGGGTTCGCCAGCATTGTGGCAGCAACTATGGCGCAGACTGTGTACTGTACAGGTAATGAGGTGGGGGCCGAAGCATGAGGCGGGTTTGCTGTGCATCTGCCACCCTGCTCGCTGAGTCCCTGCCGCACTGTTCTTCCCTGATGGTGGTGCAGCAGTCCACGGCACCTCTGTGGCCACAGACCACTGGGTATCAGAAGCGTCTAGCACCCTGTCTCTCCTCACACCCCAAGAAAGCAAATACCGAAGGAAATCGCTGAAGTTGTTCCTTTCATAAGACCTCAAAAGCAGGTTTATCATTTCCTCCTGGTTATGGAAATTTTGTCTGTTCTGTGAAATGTCTATAAAACAGCAAATAAAAATTAGTTGTAATTTTACAAGCCTCAGGTTGGTCCAGCAGGATACCATTTGTTCAGCACCTACTGTGTGCCCAGAACACCTCTAGGCATCGGGGATCCACAGTGAATACAAGAACTGAGGCACTGGCCCCCGGGGACTGCATTTCAGCCTCCGTTTTAACTGTTCATGTAGATGTTACAAGTTTTTTCCTTTGTGTATGCATCATCTCAAAGAATGAAGTACTTCTGGCGCGGAGTGTTGACAGACATTTTTTCCAAGAGTATTTTCCCATGTTGTTGAAAGTTCTTTTGAATATGGCCTAGCAGCCGGGTAATCTGGAATTATTTTCTTTTTGGTGGCACGAGGGATCAAACCCAGGCCCTTGCCAGTGCTAAGCTAGCACTCTATCAAGGACCTACAGGCCCAGCCCCTGGATCCTTCTTTTTTGACCCCTCTGTTCTGAGCATCTTACCCAACCCTGTGCGGTGACCAGAACCAACAAACTGACAGCAGTGAAGTGCCATTAATGGAGCTGAAAGCACGCGCTGGACTGTGAGAGCAGCTGTCTCCCCAGATGGGCAGCGTGATGGTATTTTCAGTCTCAGGTCTGCTAAGCAGAAAGAGGTGTTTGCTGAGGTGGACTGTAGACAGTTTTCAGGGTGCTGACTTTGCTTCTGAGATAGAAAAGGGGGAGCTGGTGTCCTGCTGTTGGGGCACCTCCATTGTACATGCCAGGGTGGCCAGTGGCCAGGAAGCCGCACAAAGTGATGCTCCTTGATCACCCTTAACCATTCCATGTAAATTTCCAGCGAGTCAGGCCTTAGTGGAACAGCCCAGAGCTTTGCTGGGTGCCTAGCGCATCATAGCAAGGTATAATCAACTTATCCCATCCTTACAACAGAGGTTGATCCGCATAGAGAAGCCGCATTTAGGTGGGATGTTATGGTGCGCACAGCCTTCGCACATGTCTCAGCGCCGGGCTGTAACTTTATAGCAGCCCTGGACAGTAGCCAAGGGGCTTTTCACCGTCCCTTTGTACAAATGCACTGACTGAGACTACCGTTCAGTGCTGGTCCCAGTCCTTCCTGAGCTGCTGCTGAGACCCAAGACCCTTGGCTGGACCTAGTTGCTCACAGTGTAGATTTGGTTGTATGGGTGTTTTTCAGGCTATCCATGGAGCAGAGTTCTGGGGGGTAAATAGGGCTTTTGGGGGACTCCAGGGCTCCTACCCCCTCAGTCGTAGCTGTTCCTCTCACCTATTGTGTGTATTAGAATCCCTCATAAGATTTCTTATAACAAAAACTACCATACAGATTTTTAAATGGGGAGGCTGTGAATGATTCTCTAAGCATGCTTAACATGTGTGGGGCCCTGGTTGGATCCCAGCACCCAATTAGAAGGAAGAAAAAAGATTTCCAAACCCTTAAGCCTGTCACTCAACATGCTTGTGACCTGGTGGTACAGGAGAAGCGCTAGTGCTAGGTTCCCTGTCACAGGCTCTTAGTGATCCCTGGGTACTGCATGAGTCAGATTTCCCATTGCTGGGACAAAATTACTGACACCCTCAACATGAAGGAGAGGCTTAATTTGGCTCCTGCTTTATTTGGCTCAGATTTTAGTCTTATGGTCAGCTGGATCCAAGGCAAGAATATCATGGTAGAAGGCCATGGCAGAAGGTGCTTGCGCCACAGCAGCCAGGAAGCAGAGGGAAGGGAGGACTGGGGAGGGAGCTGCAGCCTCCAGAGGTTGCCCCCAGTAACCCACCTTTTCCAGCCAGGCCCCATCTAAGAGCATGTTCAGCCGAGAACTCCCAGTGGAGTCCTGCACTGATGAGTGTCATGCCCTGAGGGCCAGTCACCTCCTAGAATCCACAGGAGACTTTGCGCAGACATTCTAGCTTAAACCACAGTGCCAGCAGTGTAATGCTAGGGAGTGTGCACTGATTGGGGTGGAGCTGACTGTGCCCATCATAGACCCACGGGATGTCATTCACAGGACAGTCAGTACCTTCCACATGGACATTCTCCTAAATGAAAGTTAAGTTTTGCAAAGCACTCTTTCCCAGTGAACATTTCCTGTGCTACAAATCAGTTCTGTTGAAACGGTGAGAAATCCCACTTCACTTGAGTAGCCAGAGAGACTGCTGGTAGCGGACAGTAAATCAGCTACAGAGAGAGCACCTTGGCCAGTTTGAATCTGCTCTGCATTGCAGTTAATCGTACTGGATACCCCTCCCCATTTCTCTGGGGTGCGGAGGACCCTCACTGGTCATAGGACCTCCTCAGGGGCTCAGCCTGCCAAGTGGGAATCCTGATGCCAGCTCCAAGGTGCCTGTGCAGTGCATTTTCATATATGTGCTTGAGAAAGACTGGGTTCTCTTTCCTCTGCCTTCCAGATACCAGGGTGAGACACTCTCCTAGGAGAGGTGCTCACTGAAAAGAGCCTGCGGTGCATGTGTCTATTTTGGGCAGTAGAACTCAGAAGGGCGGCATGGCTCTGGTCTCTACAGTCCTGGTGCTGGTAGCAGCTCTCCAGGTGGAACCCTGAAGACAGAAGTGTACTAACAGCACATTCTGGCACGCCCTCTGTCATTCCAGATGTCGGCGCAGACCTCCTGGCCATGTGCCAGCGGAACATTACCCTAAACAGCCACCTGGCTGCCGCGGGAGGTGAGGCCCAGCAGCAAGGGAGGTTTCTGTTTGACAGGCGGGAGAAACAACCAAGATGGTGACATTGGCTGGTGGGATTCCACCTGCTTCCCTTTGCACCAGGTGAATGGAGGGAGCCGGTGTTGTCCTGGCTTCACATAGCTTCACAAGGGATCTGCACTTGGGCCACCTGCCCGCTCCCACCACCACATCCCCCTTCAGCTCCTTCTGGCCTGGAAGCCAGCAGTGTCTTCCTCTCCACCCCCAGCTGGCCTTCCCAGACTGTCTTCCGTACAGCATCCAGAGTGACCTTGCTGAGATGCAGGTCCAACCTGCCAGGGTACCAGTGCCCAGGGGATGCGTAGAAGTGCTTCCTTGATTTGCACACCTCCCTGGCCTGACTGCTGCCTGCCTTCCCTGCCTCTTCTGACAGCGAGCCAGGGGTTCAGGTCACAGGCTCAGCCTCTCCCTCAATGTCCTCGCTCTGCCTGCCTGTCTGTCCAGTCTCTGTGTCCCTGCAGCTTGTGGGAATGGGTTTGTGTCACGGGACAGTGGAGCCCTCCTGCCTGTGAGAGGACTGCTCTCTAGACCTCAGGCAAGGAATCAACCCTGTGGCACTCAGGCCCCTCAGAGGTTTCCTGTTGCTTTAGGCACTGGGACCATGCTCCTTGCTCACCTCTTGTCTTCAGGCCCTGGCTCTTGACCCCTGTGGTTCTTTGTCCTCTCACAGATTTACCCACACCCCTCCTGCACCTTTGCCCATCTCTGAGGTCACCCCCTCCCTCCACACCAACCTTCCCAAAGCTCCCCCCGGTCTGCACCAGATACTAATGACATTGTATTTTAATGTCTGTGTCCATGGCTCGCTAAGTGGTGTCTGCCCTCCCTGCTCTGGCAATGCCAGTGAATATGCAGGGTGCAAGAGGCTGTCACTGAAGATGGGAGGCACAGCCACATGCTGTGCAGAGCCCCCCCAAAAGCCCCTGACCTGACGTGGAGTCCTCTCTCCTTCAGGCATTTGGCGCCCCCGTCATCATTGCCCCTACCTTGCTGTATTGTAGCATCTGTTAACCTGCCAGTCTCCCCTTCTGTGGCTGGTCCCCAAAGATAGAAACCAGGACTCAAATGTTTATGTTCCCTGTGTCTGGTACAGTCAGTGGCACTAGACACTCAGGAAAGAGGAAATGAGGGTGGGAAGAAAAGACACAGGTGGGCAGGCGGGTGAAGGGCGAGATGGAGGCTGGATAGGCGGGTGTTAACGGCATAGTGAAGATTCACTCTCCTAATTACCTGGAGAGCTCGGGAGTGCCACTCATTCTCATTCCTGCAGGTGGTGTAGTGAAGGTCAGGGAGCTGGACTGGCTGAAGGACAACCTCTGCACCGGTGAGATTTTCTTTGCATCACCTCTCTTTAGCAGCTTCTCTGTGCTGTGCCCCAGTCTCAGCTGTGTGGCCTTGATTAAGCAGCAGAGCCCCGGCTGCCACCACCATCCCTCCAGCCCCTGGCAGGTACCCTCCCCTGGCCAGTGAGTGGCAGCTAGCCTTCTCCGGGCACCTGCCCTGTGCCAGCAACTCACATGCATGGTGTTGTTCAGATTCCATGAGGTAGGTACAATGCAGTATGCGTGATATGTGGATAGCAGCCCTCACATCAGAGGCCACATAGCTGGCACTGTGCTGGGTCAGGGTGCGGCTGTAGGTCTGTCAGTGCCCGGGCACAGACCACAGAAGCCAGGAAGCTCCTTGAGTGGGAAGGTTTTCTAAGTCTTGTGTAGGCTGTTGCAGGCAGCCTGATGCTTGCTCTTCAGAGACGGGCTGCTCTCTTTTTCCCTGCCAGAGGCAGGTGAAGCAAGCATGACTTGAGTACCGGTCACCTGCCAAGCCCTTCACACACTTTGGGACCTCACCTTCCCAGCAGTCCTTGAGGGAAGCAGTATCAGGCCCGTTTTTGGTTTGGTTTGGGTTGGTTTTGTTTTTTGATGTTTTTGGCAGCAGGGTCTTGCCTAGTTCAGGCTGGTCTAGAACTCACTGTGTGGCCCAGGCTGGTCATAAACTCAGGGCAGCCATCCTGCCTCCACCTCCTGAGTGCTAGGGTTACAGCCATGCGCCGCCATGCCTGGCTGGTGGTGGAACCTCGAGCCTCCTGCGTGCTAGGCAAGTGCTCTACTGCTGAGCAACATCCCAGTCTGTTAGGCCCCTTCTCTAAGCACAGAGTGGTGTGGCGAGTGTTTTGGCGTCATAAGGCAGTGAATGGAGGCAGAGAGATCTGGATAGCAACACAGATCGTGTTCTCACACGGCTGCTGACCAGGGCAGTGGATGCGGCTGGAACCTGCCTGTCCCTCGCTGGCAAGCAGTGCAGTCCTTGCCCTGTGGCTGTCCCACAGCCAGCGGTGGCCCTGGAGCCTGTGTGCTGGACAGAGGCCTGCATGGCAGTGCCTGCTCTACCTCCAGCCCTTTCTCCTATCTGGAAACTTCCTTGGGCCAGTCTTGGGGAGAGCTGGTGGCCAGCGGAGAAAGGACTGGGCCACAGCATCATTCCCCTGCAGATCCTGAGGTCCCCTTCAGCTGGTCGGAAGAGGACATCGCTGACCTTTATGACCACACCACCGTGCTGTTTGCAGCCGAAGGTCAGGAGATCCTTGTGGTGACATGCGTCCCCTGCTATTCTGTATCCCGTCACTTCCTGATTCCTTGCCGCCTAGAGATGTCCTTCCAGAACAGTGTGCCTGAGCAACTGCCATTTGTGGCGCTGGAATCCTCTGCTCAGGGTCCCGCGGGCCCTCCGAGCAGATCACTCTGACCCTGGCTGGTTCTCTCCTCTCCCGCAGTGTTTTATGATGACAACCTCACTGATGCTCTGTTCCGCACCCTATGCCGGCTCACCTGCAGGCTGAAGAACGCCTGTACAGCCCTGCTGTCAGTGGAGAAGAGGTGAGCTGTGGCCATACCCCACCATTCCCTGAGCCCCTACTATGCACGGGCCACCCCAGTCCCTCACACCTGCCCCCTCGTACTTCATGCAAAGCACCGTGAGCAGCACAGCCGCCCCGCATACCGATGAAGCTGCGAGACACTGGGGCCTGTCTGGGCCACAGAGAGATTGCGGCCGATGAGGGCCCTGACTACTGCTTGGCCGTCACCGTTGGCTTCAGCACACACTGTGGTCATCTAGAGGCTGAGGCCCTTTGTAGCCACGGTAGCATCGCCTGTATTTCATTTTCCTGTGAAGAAAAAAAAAAAAAAACAAGCTTTTCTGTCTTCCTGTACCTTTAACAAAACCTAGAAACAAAACTGAAATGTCTAATAATAAAAATAGGAACAAAGTCTGTCCCTGTGGAGGAGCTTTTTTCTGTGAGCTAGCCCTGCACCTCTTGGTAAGGTCGTGTGTGGAATGTCACTTTGCTTCTGCTCCCCCTCTTCACGCTAGAGCTTTGCTTAGAGCCAAACTCCTGCGTATTTGCTGTACCATGGTTTGTGCTGATAACGGTACAGACTTTGTGCATAGGAACATAGGGGACTCCCTTGGATCCTTATCCTACAGACTACAAAAGCCCCAACTAGGACAGTTGTGAAAGGTTGAACAATACATATGTAATGGTAAAAACTGACTGTGAAGTTTGCCTTAGGCAAAGAATCACCTTGTCGCGTTCCCCACTCATGCGCTGACAGGAGACACTGCAGTGTCTAGCGTTTGGTCCTGAGTAGCAGAGGCCTGAGGAGAGGCCCCTGTGGTGGTAGGTGGCGCGGGGTGGCAGGGGCTGGCACCAGGTGATGAGTCCATGGCAGATTATTTACTGTCCCTGCTGGTTTTGCACTTGCAGATTTTTTTCATAATAAAAGCTTTGGGACAGAAAGGGGACAGGGGAGGAGCTTGATCTTCAAGTTGAATCATCTTGCAGATTCTGGTGTTGAAAGATGTGCGTGTCTGAGGGGAGACCCAGTTCTAAAGCCCCTCTCCTCCTGTTCTCTGTCACGCCCACTACCCCCCACTCCCAACAGTGTGTCCTCTGTCCTCCGTGCGCTTGGCCTCTGCTGCACCTCCGCCTCTCACCCTTCACAGCTCTGGAACAACTCCACGAGTCTGTGCTAGTGGAGCAGCTTACAGGAGCACACAGAGGCCTTGCCAGTGTGCCCTTGTGCCACTTCACAGCTCGGCAGAGGCAGGCACTGTATTTATCTTTCCATGGGAATAATCAGCTTTCCAAGACTCAAGTCTCCACATCTACGAAATGGGTGGAACCATTTGCACCTCTCATGCTATTGTACAGGTTCAAGAAGTAATTGGCTCAAATGCTTAGTGAGTACGTGGTGGGCGCTGAGTTCTAGTCTACCCACAGGAAACAAGATCACTGAGGGACAGGCAACAAGCTGTGGGAAAACCAGCCCTTCCCAGTGGTGACAGCAGTTTGTGTGTCTGCTGGTTTGATCCCCAGGTTCAACTTCACACTGAGACACCTGGACATCACGTGTGAAGCCTACGATCACTTCCGCTCCTCTCTGCATGCGCTGGAAACGCGCTCGGACGGCAGGCTGCGCTTTGTGGTGGAGCCAGTGGAGGCCTCCTTCCCGCAGCTGCTGGTGTATGAGCGCATCCGGCAGCTGGTGGGTACTCCTGTGAGGTCTGTGAACTGCTCCGGCAGGCAGCTGCTGGCTCCAGGTAGAGGATGGGCCAGGGCCCCACACAGGCCACGCGTTCAGCCCTGCGGGAGGCAGTACCCACAGGCCTGGTATAGCTGCCACCACACCAGACGGCCTGCAGGCAGGCACACCCTGAGTGCTGACTTTCCCCGTAGGTCGCTCAGACGTCAGAGGAAGCAGGAAAGCAGCGGGTTTCTCAGGGAGCAGGAAGCCAGTAGAGGACAAGCGCAGTGGGCTGCAGGGCCTAAGGCAGGGCTCCTGGGTGCGACCTGCAGGCACCTGCACTGTCACTCTTGCCCTGGGCACCCTGCCACAGCGCAGTCTGACACATCAGGCCTGTGGGTGGACACTAGAGTGGTAACTGGCACCTGCCAGCCACCACGCTCGGCAAAGCGCCTTTCGCTGCTGTCTTAAGCTCATGGCAACAGCCGAGACCATACACGTCATCCAGCCAGGAAGAGCACAGAGCTAATTCCACAGCCACATCCCTTCCTGTTATAGCTTTGGAGCCCTATACTTAGGAATATTTGCCAAGTCTGAATTACCACAAGCTGGATTCATGGGAGTCCAAGGAAGCAGAGTTAGCGTTTGTTCCTCTTGTATTTCTTGGCCTCTTTTTCTGGGCCCACGGAGACCCAAACCCCATTCTGAGGAGGAGAAAGGAAGACACAGGACTAACACAAACCCAGCTCTCGCGCCCTGTGCTGCTTCCTTGGCAGACGCCATCCTGAGTTTGTGTGGCTGGCTTCTGTGTGGTATTGGGGAAGGATCTCCATCAGTCACCTCAACCCCTGTGGGCCACAGCCTCTGCTTATGGTCACATCAGGCAGCTCTGCATGCACAGTAATGGAGACTTAGCTAGTGGGGACCCGAGGTGGCCTCGAGGACCTGGCCTGCACGTGTGTGTTCTCCACCTGCCAGCACTTAGACAGGCCTCATAGACCAAAAAGCTCAGCCCCTTGTGAACTTGAGCAGTCACGGAAAGTGGTGGTTAAGACCCCCCACAGAAAAGTGGGGACAATGGTGGCCATTCACCTGATCTCTTTTAGTTGTGTGATAGCCTGACGCCCCCTTCAGCTAAGGCTAGACTTTCTCCGCCCAGCCATCCCCTCCCTCCCTGTGAACCAGAAAGGGCAGCGCAGAGCCTCAGTGGATGTGCGACACGCTCCGCTCCTGCACTCGCTCCGTGCTGCCCTGCATGCCGAGCCACGAGGATCTCTGTGCATCTCAGGAACCTATCCTTCCTCTGTTGCAGGAGCTCTGGAAGATCATTGCAGAACCAACAGCGTGACCCGTCACCTTCATCACGTGTGGCTCCTTGACTGTTCTTGCAGTATAGCTCTAATAAAGTCAGAAGTTCAGCAAAGGCTTGCCCTTGAGACACTGTCATTTCAAAAGCATGGTAAGTGCTGGCCGTCCATGACCCAAGATGGTTTTCGGGGGCCTGTCACAGCCTTCTGGCAGCAGCCAGAGAGCAGCACTACTGTGGGCTGGGAGTCCACTGAGCAGCCTGTGTCCGTGCCGAGAACTTGTTTCCCACAGAGCTTCAGGCACAGCTTGGTCAGGCTGAGCAAGTGCTCCCAGCCTTATTTCACCCAGCCAGCATTTTCTGCGTGAACTTCGCTGGGGCCAGCCTATGCAGACCATCTGCATGCTCCCTCTGCTGTTTGCAGATGTTTTTAATACTCTTGCCACAATTGCTGTAGTAACCACGCAGCCCAGAGGCCTCGTCTCCTTCCAAAACTGTGTGCCCATCCCTGACCCTTCAGTGAGGGCCCTGTGCCAAAGAGTGCACTGAACTAGCCAGCAATTTTTTTTTTCCCAATTTTAACCTTTATAACTAAAATTAGATAAGCTTAGGAAAAACAGAAGAGCCACTGTGCTGGGCCCAGTGGCTGACCCAGGTCCCTGCGTGGAGCCGCCTCACAAGCGTTTCCCCTCTCCTGGGGTGCAGTGCCCTTCTCCACTGCCTCCCTCTGTGTCTCGTATCCGTGTCATCTGTGTCCCTCTCCAGCTCTCCTCTTGCCCCCAGTTCCAGCTCTTTCTTCCCTGCCTGCCTGGCTCCTGCTGCGGGCAGCGCTCTCGAGGCCTGGTGGCCCTGGCCACACTCCCCTCTCCCTGGATGCCCGGGTCCATCTCCTTCATCATCATCTCATCTTTGTGTCTGGGGCCAGCCATTCGCAAGACTTCCTTTCATCTTTCCAACAAGGAGATCAGCACTGTGGCTCTACCCATTTTGCATTTGAGAAGATTAAGGCTCCAAAAGAAATAAATAAGTCTCCCTGGGGCAGGGACCTTGTTCGTTTGAAATAGCACTGTGTAACTGGCATATTGTCTGTCACAAAATAGGCACTTGAAACATTTTGTTGAATGAATTATTAATATAAATTATCCATTAGAATAGTATTTCCTAGTTATGGGTGATTTTGTCCCCAGCAGCATTGGACAATGTCTGGAGATATCCTTGGTTGTAGTAGGGGAGACGGGTGCTCATGAAATCCAGGGATGAAGGCAGGATGCTGCTAAGCACCCCGTAGTGCGCAGGATGCCCCCTTCCCCCAGTAGAGAATGAGCCCACCTGAAGTGTCAGGAGTTGTGAGGTAGGGAACCCTTGGCTTGGGGCACAGCCCTCCTCTACTGGAGGAAAGAAACGTGGGTCTCAGCTGACCCTGCGGTGCCCGGGATACAGAGTATGTCTCGCCTGCCCACCCCCAGGGCGGGGCGAGTGGGAAGAAAACATGTAACACTTCTTACCACTAAATTCTTCAAAGATCCCAAAGGCAGGGGGATCCCTATTCATGTGAAGAATAGGTCAGGGAGGTAAAGTGACCTACTCAACACCATAGAGCTACCAAGCACAGAGTCGGGCTTGGAGTCCAGGCCCCCCTGACCTCCAGGCCCGTGGTCTTCCCACATTCTCCAGCGTGGTCCCCCAGCCAGCAGCAGCAGCCGTGGGCTCCCTAGAGTACTCCTTAGAAAGGCTGCACTGGGCCCTACCAGGGCCTCCTTCACTCAGAACTGGGGTTTTGACCGAGCCCCAGCTGTCCTACTAGCACTGGGACCTACAGCCTTCGCCCTATTCCTGTTTTCTACAATTGCTACAGCAGTCCTTCCCTGACAGACACGCCATCGCGAAGCAGGGTTGTAGATCACATGGGGACGTATTAACAATGAGTCTTCAGAACAACCGCGATAGAGCCCCCAGCTGGCCACGCCTCAGCGCTGACATTTTCCCAGCACTCCTGGGGACAAGCCCATAAATGTAATTGGCACCAGGCAATAGAGTTGTCACCACTTTCACCTGGCGCATTAAGGCAAACTGCTTTTATGTCTAAGCCACTTGGCCTGAAAGCTTCCTCTAAGTGGAGCCTGGAATTCATCTTGATCCACCATAAGTCAGAGCATCATCAGCCGTTCACTTCAGAGCTGAAGTGCACCCTTACCCCCATAGTTTACGGCCTCACTTGAGCCTCTGCGAGTACTTGTTTGGTGGTGATATTTCAGAAGCATCAAGCCATCGAGATGTTCCGCTGGATAATTAACCCAGCCATTGGACTCAATTTTCTTTTTGACACATTCTGACATTTTCAGAGAAATATATGGCCCAAGGAGGAGACGCGGTCGTTCAGCTGTAACCTGTGTAGAAAAGATTTGTTTAAACCAACAAATACTGACGCCGTCACCCCCAGCACTTCACACACTTCTGCATGTGTGTCACTG